>JAJOOR010028549.1:0-15007 GCA_036250505.1 Solanum acaule
TTTCCACAATCAAACCCACATACCTCAACTTTGGAGAATCCTTGATGAAGATTGGAATGGAGAATTGAAGCTTGAGATTGAGTCTTGAATCCGGAATTAGAGCTTGAGATGTTTGAATTTGGTTGAAGATCTTGGTGGAATTTTGGAGAGGGCTTAGAGAGTGTTTTTGAAGTTAAAAAAATGACTAAGTATGGGACATTTATAAAAAACGTCCCCAACCCGCTAAAGAAAAAAGCTCACTGAAAATTGCAAATCTGCACAGACAGGTTTTACGAAAATGGTCATAACTCCCTCATCCTAACTTGGAATGAGGTGAAATCAAGTGCGTTGGAAAACTAACTCAAAGAGCTTTAATTTAATAGGTTGTGGCCCTTCCAGTTCCTTGTGTGCTAAGAGATATGTCCCTTTAAAGTTGACCCTCCAAATCGCATTTTTTGTGATTTTCGAATTTTGATACGGTTGCTCTAAAATTCGGGTTAGACTCATTTCCCACTCACTTTTACCCCCTGAATAAGAATATGAAGTCGAATTTCCGAAATCATGCACGGATTTTGAGATATATGGAAATTACAATTATAGGTGTTTCCGAAGCACATTTTCGGGCATTTTTGGGGTCGTTTTAATTACCCAATAATTTTGGTAGAAGAATGGGTGTATACCATCTGGCCCAGGTGCATTATGTGGTTGGAACGAGAAGACTGTACGGATGAGTTCTTCATCTGTCAAGCTGTTATCTTGATTTACGTAAGTATGGATGGACTGTTTATGATTAGTGTTGAATTGGTTAGTGAAAAAAGAGGTAGTGTATTCTATTATGTCACTTTGGTTACTTAACCAACTACCATCTTCTATTTGTAAGGACATGATTTTATTTCTTCTTCTATGATTTAATGTGGTAGAGTGGAAAACCTCGTGTTAGCATCTCCTTGCGTAAGGCAATATACTCTTGATCTAAGTTTCCAGTACTATTCCTCTCTTTTAAGATTTCATTGAACTCTAATATTAGACTTTTTTCTAATTCTATAAGGGGTAATTATGAGAAGATTGTAAGCCTTGTAGTCTATTTAAAATCTTCCTTTTCGTGTGGAAAATATCCCCAAATGTTATTTTCGCCTAGCCAGTAATCTCTGATTCAAATTTACCAAGGATCCTAGCAAGTTATCTCCCCTATTCCAGGCCTAGTCAACAATTTTGATAAAATCCAGGTGGGACGTCCACATCGTTTCTAGCCTAAAGGGTCTAGCCCTAACGTTGCTCGGGTTACTAGTCAAGGTCATTAGAAGTGGTGTGTGATCAGAATGGGTTCTTGGCAAGTGTTGTACTTGCGCATTTGGATAACATAATAACCATTCATTATTCGCTAAGAATCGATCTAGGCGTTCGAAAGTTAGGGAGTTTCCAAGAAAAGTATTTACGACTTGTAGTAAACTTGAGAATATATTCATACTTTATATTGAATATGAGCAATTAATTTATTGTGTAGTTATCTATATCTTTGGGATTGAAAGAGGCTCCAGTCTAGTCATGTTCCTCTATAGGTCATCCGATACAACATTCTTGAAGCCATGTCAAACGTTTATTAATTCTTGTCTTCTTTTGCTGGTTCACTTCGCACATCAACGTATGATAAGGTTTTAAAGGTCGTTATGTCCTTACAATGACATACCAAATTTGAATTTTGTCTTCAAAAGATGGTAGTATAGATCTTTAAGGGATTTTTTTATCGAACCATCAATCATTCCAGTTGAGAAAATTTTCTGAATACTCAATTAACGTGTCTTATTTTTTGTACTAACAAATACTTATAACAATAACTTTGCAGAAACATAAACAACAAAGTTTAAATCATGCAAATAATAATTAATAACATAAATATATATTAATGACTATAAAAAACTTACCAGGATCTGTAACAATAGAATGAAATAGAAAGGAAAAAATTGAGTCCACTGAATGCACAGTGTCTCCTTAAGAAAATTATTTCAATCTAGTATTCGAGGTTTAAAGGAATAGATCACCTCAGGATAGAACAAATTCTTTTCACCAGTTTATTGTTACAAAAATAATGGTGTCAGTGAGCCACTCAACATGAGCAAAGTACACGAATATTTAATTGTGTAGAAAAAGAAGAAGAATTTCAGAATTTTCGTTGTTTTAAAATAAGAGAAAATCCCTATATATATAGACAACAAAGGGTAGTGTGAACAAATACTTATTGTGCCTTATTGGAAATGTTACAACTCTTGAAAAAGTTACAACCCTTCGGAGAGGTCACAACCTTTCATAAAAATCACAACTTTCCATAAAAGTTGCAACTCTTCATAAAAGTTGCAACTTTTCACAAAAGTCACCACTTTTCATAAAAGTCACAACTTTTTTTGAATGGCGCAACTTTTCATATTTCATTCATACCTTTTAAAAACGAACAACTTGTACTTCACATATCAATTCAAAGCTTTAATAATGAAATAGGCATTCAACCTATATTGTACCATCCCTAGACAAAAATATGATTACCTCAAATCACCAAAGGTAAAGTAAGATTATTGAGAAACAGTAGACTAATGTATGCAACAATGCATGTATATATACATATGTAACGACCCATAAAATGAATAGGTCAAACTAGAGCCTAACGTGTGTGTGTTTGAGTTGTTGTGAGGTTTGAGGGTGTAAAATGTTGTCCCGAGCTATGGTTGAGGGGTTGAGGGGTTTAGGGGTTAAACGTCACGGTACGACTCCCCAAGGACCACCCTAGGGGTCCTTGAGGAGGACCCTAAAGTCTAACCCCCAAGACCCCAAAGAAACCAAAAACTGCCTAAAGTGTGTTGACCTACGCCCCGCAGGTCCATCCATGCCCCGTGGATAGCCTCCGTAGGTCAAGCTCCCAAAATATGAGTTGCAGCCACGAACCACGAAGGTGATAGAGTGGTCCATGATCCCACCGATGGTCCGTGGGTGGGGGTTTCGTGGGTGGCACCTGCTTGCTGTCCAAAGTCGGCCAAGTGGAGGGGCAACTTAGTAAATTCCTCCTTTGATTAGTTGAGTTAATGGAAGGTTAATATTGGTTATTAAGATATTTTAAAAGTATTAAAACACATTTACAATTCATTATTTCAAATCACCCCAAAGTTAGAAACCTCTCTTCTCAAAAGTTCTCTCTCTAGACACTCCATTGAAGAGCAAGTTCAAGGTCAAGTCTAAGGGGTCAAGGAGCAGCTTTCTTCTTCAATTTCGTGTGTATTTATTCCCTAAAGGTATGGTGGTGTTCATCCTTGACTTATTTTCTTTCAAGGAGCCAATTTTAAAGTTGATTTCAAGTCTCCAATGTTTCCCCAAAAAAAAACCCTAGTTTTCAATCTTAGTATGGGTTCGATTCCAAACGATTTTCAACGGCTTTATTGCATTGAATTATGAATGGATTGTGGATTTAAAGATGAATTAAGATGATTTCTTTTTTGAACCCATGTTTCCCTCAAATTCTTAAGTTGTGAATTGAGATTGGGAATTGATTGATTATGCAAGTATGTTGAATTGTTGATGTTTATATTGAATTAGCTATTCAATCATGTCAATTTCCTTATCTATTGTAGTAACTTAGATTTATGGATTGATGTTGGTTCATGGCCTTGAAAGGCAAGTTCATGAAGGATCTATGCATGAATATTATGTGAAGTATGTGTGTGTGATCTCAATGAAAGTATGGTGATCATATTTAGAATGTAGTAGTTTTATGATTGAAAGCATATTCTCAATTAACACTCATCAATGATGATGATAGAATGTGAAGGGTTTTCTCCTATGTAAAGTATGTCTTGAATTGGTAGGCTTATGCATCCTTTTCTTGAATGAATGAAAGTAATCTGATTATTGTATCTTGAATTGGGCTAAGGCATCCTTTTCTTGTATTGATGAATGTGATCTTGAATGAAGTATCTTGAATTGGTAGGCTTATGCATCCTTTTCTTGAATGAATGAAAGTAATCTGATTATTGTATCTTGAATGGGTAGGCTAAGGCATCCTTTTATTGTATTGATGAATGTGATCTTGAATGAAGTATCTTGAATTGGTAGGCTTATGCATCCTCTTCTTGAATGAATGAAAGTATAGTTGAATGTTGAATCTTGAGTTGGTAGGCTTAGGCACCCTCTCTTGTGTAATGAATGTATATTGACTTAAATGAATATGAATCGATAGGCCTATAGCATTCCTTTCATAAATGAAGTAATGTAATGATGACTCTTGAATCGATAGACCTATGCTATTCCTTTCCTAATGAGTCAATGTACCATTAATCGATAGGCTTATGACATTCCTTTCATGAGTATGATAATGTAATGAGGAACCATGTATCGACAGGCTTATGACATTCCTTTCACGAGGACTCTAGAGCTTTCCTAACAATGAACCATGATTCGATAGTCTTATGGCATTCCTTTCATGTGTAATGATGTCACTTGGGTCGATAGGCCAATGGCATTCCTCTCAAGTACAATGATGTAATGTGAATGAAATACTCTATGGGAATGTAGGCTAAGCACCGAGTGGATATGGTAAGATGGAAACTATCCCAATGTTAGGTTAGAGTTCTAATGAACATCTTCCTATCCTGTGCCCACATAGGTCCTAGCTAGTGGATCCCTACCGGTCTTACCTTAGGCAAGTAGACCACCTCTTTACGGTGTGGGGCTTTATGACACCGAATTCCATGTTAAGCTCACATGGTCTATGTCGGTTAATCGCTTATTCCCATCATGTGAGATGTGCATTATGGTTTCTTGAGAAGCTCTATGAAGTGTGGGTGGTAGTATGGGATGCCATCCATGCATTGCACGAGTAGGCTTTGAGAGGGTCATAATGAGTTCTCTAAGGTCTTAATGACTAATGTATGAAAGTGCTCTAAATGAAGCTAATGAAGAATGTTGAGTTATATGCTTAAATGTAATGATGCATGCTATACTTGGATTGTATTATGAGTTACTTCCTTGTTATGACTTACTGAGTATGAATGTGCTTTGTCTATGGTGGCTTCAAAGGAGTACTTTGTGTGAGTAGTAGTATGGGATGCTACTCATACATTGCACAATTATGACTTAGAGTTGCCCTAGATGATGGTCCTTATGTGTTGATATGACTTATGAAAGGTTTATGTCTCTTATGTATGAGTATTGTCTAATGATGGAAAGTGTGAATGGTAAGTTCACTTTTGGTTACCTTAATGTGGTACTTTAGTGTGGATGGTGGTATGGGACGCTATCCATACATTGCACAAGGTATATCATGAGGGTTACTTGAGGCGAAGGCTTAATGTGAAGGTAATGGGTTATATGTTGATTATGTCTCTATTGTGATGAAATGGCATGTATGTTGGTTATGTTTGTATAATATGCCTCTTATACTTATGTTCATGAAGTTTTATCAAAACGGCATAAAAGCATGATTTCAAATAAAATATCCGTTTTAAGCATGGTTTTTGCATGTCTATCATACTTAGGGCCCGTTTGGCCATGCGATATAGAATCATGATATGGAATCATGAGATGAAATTGAAGTTTTGTTTGGACATGCGATATGAAATTTTTGTGTTGTATATTTTCTCATAAATATAAGAATCACATAAGTTGTAAAACTATTAAAATAGCCCCAATTGTTTATTCAATCTTATTAAATAAACAAAAAATTATAAAATCACATAGTAAATTATTACAAAGTATTTGTTCTCCACTTAAGTAATTGTTTCATCTAACTTTAATTTAATAAAAAAAAAATTGAACATAAATTGTAGTGTACTAGTCTTTAATATAATCCTCCCGCATAGTATGGATAATTTCCTCATGTTGAACTTGCATTTCTCGATCATGTGACCGAGAAGACGAACCAACATTGTTACTTTGAGCCATTTGTTGGTCAATATCATCCGCAACTATATTGACCAACCTAACTTTCATATCAATTTATTAGAGTAATGAAGCGATTACTTTTCACTCCATGTTCAAATAGCTATAACTATAGTTGTAATAAATACAAAATGGTAGAAGTAATAAGTTAAGTGTTGGAGTAAATGAACAGAACAAATTTATTACTCAACAATTGGTTGGTGTGAGTTAAAGTGACTATATGTTGGTGAGAATAATAAATTTTATGTCGGTGAGAATAATAAATTTTAAAAAGTAATGATGTGATTATAAATTATATTTACATATGAAATAAATGGTTAGTAGATATAAATGTGGGGTTGTTTTAACAAAATTTAAACTCGTGGATCAATTTTTGTATTAAAATATCTCAAATCATGATATGGAATTCTCATATAATTCCATATCATAGTTTTTGGAGAATATGGAATCACATCTCATGATATAGAATCATGAGATGGAATCAGCGTAAAATCGCATGTCCAAACGCTGATTCCATCTCACGATACTATATCGTTTTGTGTTATCGCATGGCCAAATGCCTACTTAGTACTTAATTGTGCTAACCCATATTTCTTCAAGTTTTACTACAAGTGTAGGTTCCGGCAAGTGAGTTGCTTTCTCTCTAGTTGAAGCTTGGATTTGAGATTCTCCAAGACTAAGTGGTATGTCCTCATAGATCGAGGACAAGTACTTGATGTTTCCATTTCTTTTAGGTAAAAGACTATTGTTAGACTTTTCGATTGTAAAGGGCCGTGACCCTACTTTTATTTTGGATATTATTTTTAGATGGCCATGTGAGACAATAGACTTCTGCTCTGTTTCAAGTATTTTAAATGAGTATTTTGATTGTATGGTTTTAAAGAAAGTTTTAATCCCGTACTATTTCTCTTATCAAATGCAATGAAAAACTATGAGGTTTGTATGAGATCCCTTCGGGGTCAAGTAAGCCATGTCGCATCTAGGGGATAGCCTCGGGTCATGACAAACATGGTATCAGAGCACAAGATTTTGGAAATGGATTTTAGGATTGATGTCTCATAAGCCACGTCTAGTAGAGTCTTGTTCATCGGTGTGAGTCGTGACACATCTATGAGTGAGAGGCTATAGGACATTAGGAAGCTACACTTGTTTCATTATTCTTGAAGTCATGCCATAGAGTTTAGCTCTATAAATGTCCTTTTCCTAATCTTTCTCTTGTGTTTATAGGATAGGAATACAAGAAGGACTACCGCAAGGAGAATGGAAGAGGAGATTGTGAATGATGGAGTTCCTCCCCAAGATCCTCAAGGTCATCAAGGTGACCAAGTTCCTCAAGGAAATCAAGTTCCGATGGATCCCCCGTCTATGACCAATGAGGAAGTTAGGTCGGCTCTTTTGATGATGGCTCAAGCCGTAACTACTAAAGCTCAAGCCATGACGGCTCAAGCTACTAGGGGTGTTGAGGCTAATGTGAACCCTATGGTGAGTGTTATGGCTTCTAGGTTGACAGACTTTGTGAGGATGAATCCTCCGGTGTTCCTAGGTTCCAAAGTGGGAGAGGATCCCCAAGAGTTTTTGGATGAGGTGTATAATATAGTCAATGCTATGGGGGTGACTTCTAGGGAAAAAGCGGAACTAGCTTCTTATCAATTGAAAGATGTTTCCAAGTTTGGTTCACTCAATGGAAAAGCAATAAGCCTATAGGAGCAGGTCCTATATAATGGGAGGATTTTAAGAAAGCATTCCTTGGTAAGTAATTTCCCTGTGAGAAGAGAGAGGTTAAGGTGGAGCAGTTTATCAACCTTAAGCAAGGTAGCATGAGTGTGGAGGAGTATTCCTTGAAATTTACCCTATTGTCTAAGTATGCTCCATCTTTGGTGTAAAACCCTAGGGATGAGATGAGTAGATTTGTGACTGGTGTATCCGACCTAGTTAAGGAAGAGTGTCGTACGACGATGCTCCATGATGACATGAACATTTCTAGGCTTGATGTGTATGCTCAATCTATTAAGAAGTCCAAACTTAAGAGAAAGAATGGGGAGTTGAAGAGGTCTAGATCCGATGAGCAAGGTCAACCAAGGTTCAAAAAGAGGACTCCAAACCAAGATTCTTCAAGCACTCCTAAGGTTAACCAAGAGAAAGGAAGTGGGTCTCCATTTCCCAAACCTATTTGTGCCAATTGTGGACAGAAACATTTTGGGAAGTGCCTAGCTGGTACTAGTGGGTGCTATGGGTGTGGAAAGAATGATCACCAAGTGAGAAATTGCCCTACTCTTACGGCCAAAGGAAGGGAGGCCAAACAAGCTTCTCTTGATGGTCCGGATCCTAATGCTCCAAGGAAGATCGTTTCCATGTGCTTTAAGCTAGCAAGGACAAAGGAGCTAATCCGGATGAAAGCACCGGTATGTGATAGTTCATTATAGTTATGAATGTTGTATTGAGGTTCCTATGTTGTTTTCATGTTAGCCTTAGTTGGGTTTACTCCTAAGTGGGGGATAGTATGTTGAATAGTAAGGTTGTTGAGAGTTCTGATATCCTTATCTCTTTCCTTCTATTCTTACTCAAGCTTGAGACCAAGAGTTCCTTGTAGCTTGTTTCATGTTTTGGAGTCATGTGTGGATATGTGTTTCCATGGTCTCCTTATTTTATTCATGTTCTTAATGAGTTTATGTTTAAATGAGAGAATGAGTTTATATGAATTATGTTCCTCTTGTTGATATGCATTTAGTATGAGTTATCTATATGCTTCATGAGGTTAAATGTTGAACATTCCTAAATGTGCTTTTATGAATAAATTGCATAATGTGCTTAATGGTGTTATGATGAGCATGATATGAGTGGGAGAAGGTAATTCCTCCAATGAAATGAGAAATGTTGATGTTATGATGCATAATGAGTTTGTAGATGTAGTTTCTGCTTTCTTCTATTGCATTGAGCTTATTGATGTGGAGTTGATGTTTCCTCCTAGTTTTATGCATTGTTTATAATGTTGCATGCATGATGGGATGGTAGTCTTGATTCGTTAACCCCTTAATGTGTTTAAAGTGTCATTCGAGGATGAATGTTCCCAAGTGGGGTAATGTAATGACCCATAAAATTAATAGGTGAAGCTAGAGCCTAACGTGTGTGTGTTTGAGTTGTTGTGAGGTTTGAGGGTGTAAAATGTTGTCCCAAGCTATGGTTGAGGGGTTTAGGGGTTAAAAGTCAAGGTACGACTCCCCAAGGACCACCCTAGGGGTCCTTGAGGAGGACCCTAAAGCCTAACCCCCAACACCCCAAAGAAACCAAAAACTGCCCAAAGTGTGGTGACCTACGGAAGGGGACCTACGCCCCATAGGTCCATCCACGCCACATGGATGGCCTCCGCAGGTCAAGCCCCAAAAATATGAGTTGCAGCCACGAATCACGAAGGTGATAGGATGGTCCGTGACCTCACCCACAGTCCGTGGGTGGTGGTTTCGTGGGTGGCACCTGCTTGAGGTCCAAAGTCAGCCAAGTGGAGGGGCAGCTTAGTAAATTCCTCCTTGGATTAGTTGAGTTAGTGGACGGTTAATATTGGTTTATTAAGATATTTTAAGGGTTTTAAAAGTATTAAAACACATTTACAATTCATTATTTCAAATCACCCCAAAGTTAGAAACCTCTCTTCTCAAAAGTTCTCTCTCTAGAAATTCCATTGAAGAGCAAGTTCAAGGTCAAGTCTAGGGGGTCAAGGAGCAGCTTTCTTCTTCAATTTCGTGTGGATTTCTTCCCTAAAGGTATGGTAGTCTTCATTATTGACTTAGTTTCTTTCAAGGAGCCAATTTCAAAGTTGATTTCAAGTCGCTAATGTTTCCCCAAAAAAAACCTTAGTTTTCAATCTTAGCATGGGTTCGATTCCAAACGATTTTCAAAGGCCTTATTGCATTGAATTATGAATGAATTGTGGATCTAAAGATGAATTAAGATGATTTCTTCCTTGAACCCATGTTTTCCCCCATATTTTTAAGTTGTGAATTGAGATTGGGAATTGATTGATTATGCAAGTATGTTGAATTGTTGATGTTTATATTTAATTAGCTATTGAATCATTTCAATTTCCTTATCTATTGTAGTATCTTAGATTTATAGATTGATGTTGGTTCATGGCCTTGAAAGGCAAGTTCATGAAGGATCTATACATGAATATGATGTGAAGTATGTGTGTGTGATCTCAATGAAAGTATGATGATCATGTTTAGAATGTAGTAGTGTTATGATTGAAAGCATATTCTCAATTAACACTCATGAATGATGATGATAGAATGTGAAGGGTTTTCTCCTATGTAATGTATGTCTTAAATTGGTAGGCTTATGCATCCTTTTCTTCAATTAATGAAAGTGATGTGATTATTGTATCTTGAATTGGTAGGCTAAGGCATCCGTTTCTTGTATTGATGAATGTGATCTTGAATGAAGTATCTTGAATTGGTAGGCTTATGCATCCTTTTCTTGAATGAATGAAAGTAATCTGATTATTGTATCTTGAATTGGTAGGCTTAGGCATCCTTTTCTTGTATTGATGAATGTGATCTTGAATGAAGTATCTTGAATTGGTAGGCTTATGCATCCTCTTCTTGAATGAATGAAAGTATAGTTGAATGTTGAATCTTGAGTTGGTAGGCTTAGGCACCCTCTCTTTTGTAATGAATGTATATTGACTTAAATGAATATGAATCGATGGGCCTATGGCATTCCTTTCATAAATGAAGTATTGTAATGACGACTCTTGAATCGATAGACCTATGGTATTACTTTCTTAATGAGTCAATGTACCATGAATCAATAGGCTTGGCATTCCTTTCATGAGTATGATAATGTAATAAGGAACCATGAATCTATAGGCTTATGGCATTCCTTTCATAAGGACTCTAGAGCTTTCCTAACCATGAACCATGATTCGATAGGCTTATGGCATTCCGTTCATATGTAATGATGTGACTTGGGTTGATAGGCCAATGGCATTCCTCTCAAGTACAATGATGTAATGTGAATGAAATACTCTATGAGAATGTAGGGTAAGCACCGAGTGGATATGATAAGATGGAAACTCTCCCAATGTTAGGTTAGAGTTCTAATGAACATCTTCATATCCCATAACTATGTGCCGACATAGGTCCTAGCTAGTGTATCCACCTAAGTTAAATGTACCGGTCTTACCTTAGGCAAGTATACCACCTCTTTACGGTGTGGGGCTTCATGACACCGGATTCCATGTCAAGCTCACATGGCCTATGTCAGTTCATCGCTTATTCCCATCATGTGAGATGTGCATTATTGTTTCTCGAGGACAAGTACTAGATTTTTCCATTTCTTTCATGTAAAAGACTATTGTTAGACTTTTCGATTGTAAAGGGCCATGACCTTACTTTTGTTTCGGATATTGGTTTTAGATGACCATGTGAGATAATAGACTTCCGCTTTGTTTCAAGTGTTTTAAATGAGTATTTTGATTGTATGGTTTTAAAGAAAGTTTTAATTCAGTACTATTTCTCTTATCGAATGCAATGAAATGCTATGAGGCTACAATGAGACCCCTTCGGGATCAAGTACGCCGTGTCGCATCTAGGGGCTAGCCTCGGGTCGTGACAACATAGGATTAAGTTTGACCAGTATTCCTATCTGACGATTAGTTGCTTAAGTAAGTTCAAATGGGGGCTGATATTTATACATATGGAAGATTTGGTGGAGGCTTAATTTGTATGAATGTGGTGACAGTTGTGGTTTCTAAGAGGAGGAGAAGACTAGTTTTGGAAATAAATAAATTAAAAGAGAACTCTGGATTGTGGTGGTGCCACGTAGGCCGGCCTAGGTTTCTCTTTTATATATATAGATGATAGATGATAGATGATAATATTAAAATAATTTTAAATTACATATTTAAAGTGACAATTTTTTAGAAAAAACTAAAATAGAAAGATTATTAATTTGAGTGAAAGTAGTAACTTGTCAATAAAATAGTTTTAAATGCTATTTTACATTAGAAAATAATTACAAATAATAAATACTTAATTAATGATATAATAAAAATAATATTAACATAATAAAAAATTGAAATAGAGAGGTAAATTTGGAGAACTATTATTCACCTCTCTATAAATGGAGGATAGAGAGTTAATATTGGGGGGGGGGGGGGTTGGAGAAGACATCCTCTATTTTACTCTCCAAATATAGAGAATGGAGAATAAAATAGAGGGATTGGAGATGGTCTATGCATCTCCAACCCTATTCTCTATTTTACTCTCCAAATATAGAGTTCTCTATTTTTTTCAAATTTGCATAAATTACAATTACACTCCAAATATAGTGTTCTCTCCAAATATAGAGTTCTCTATTTTCTTATTTCATAAAATAAATCCTTTCTTTCTTTCTTTCTTTTTCCAAATAATCACTTTATATAATTTTCATATATATAAAATTTAAATTATTTATTTAATATAAAATTATATTATTTTTTTCTAAATAACAAAATTGCAAGAAAATATTATATAATATATAAATTAATGAACAATTCAAATAAAAGTGAATTACAATTAAATAAATACTTAACTTTCAAAATTATTACGTTGCTCCCATAAATGTTCTATCAATGCATTACAGAGTTAAGAATGAACATTTTTGTCCTTAATTTTTTTATGTCTAGCTAAAAATTGTTCCAATCAGAGATTTTTGATCTACCACTATTTTTGTCGTTGTAGTTGACCTCTACGACATCTTGAATTGGTGCATTAAGACCATGTTCATCCTTGATTATCACGACGTGCGGTATATACATAGAGTCATTATATCATGTCGCACTTCATATCTCCAAAAATGTGTCGCTCTTGTAATAATTGCAAAATGTGATTGCAAAACTTCGAATGCACGTTCAATATCTTTTCGGCACGATTCTTGTTTCATCGCGAAATATTTCTTCTTTTGGGAATGTGGATCACAAATAGTTTGAACAATTGTAGACCATTTAATTTTGTGCATTCTTTATAGTAATAAATAATAATAAAATCAAATTATATTAAAGTGACAAAAATTTTAAAAAATTGAAACATATAGTTTGAACAATTGTAGACCATTTAATATTGTGCATTCTTTATAGTGAAAATTAATAATAAAATCAAATTATATTAAAGTGACGATTTTTTTTTAAAATGAAACATTATTAGTTTGGTATGAAAGTAGTATATATTAAATAATATATTTTAAAATATAATATTACATTTACAAAGAATTACAAATATTAGCAATTTAATCACTGGCCTTATATGAAAAATAATATGTTAATTACAAAATAATATAAATAATGAAAAAGTTAAATAGAGAGTATGAATAATAGTTCTCCAACCAAATTTGGAGAATTACTATTCACATCTTATAATGACCGGGTTCCGCCGTTATAGAAAATCTAACGAGGGAATATTTGGGGCCGGGAAAACTTTTTGTAGTATTTGGATTTTTCCCAAACTAGTCCTGATTTGGATGAAATCGGAGTCAATTAGGTGTAGGGAAATTTGGTATCAATCGGGTGATCTAATTATGATTTTAATTACATGGGTGGATAGATAACTCGTTAAGAATCCATACGACTTTACGAAATTGAATTCGGGCGTAGAACTCCTAGAATCTATCTTAGCATGAAGGGAATTTTCTGAGCGTCGCTGGTTAGAGGTGTGTTGTGAGATGGCGGTCTTGGAATTATTAAATTAGCTCACTATTTCGTGCAAGCCGCTTTGGCGCTGGATTTTGTCGCTCTGGCAGGGGCCGCTGTAGCGGGGTGGGGGTCGCTGTGGTGGGCCAGATGTGACTTAAGGTCGTAAATAAACCCCTAAACAACCTTATTTTGCACATTTTGACTTTTAGAGCTAAGGAACGAACCCTAGGCGACTCTTGACAGTTTTCCACCATTCTTGAGGCTAAAGGTAAGCTTTTCACTCCCTGAATCCATTTTTTGATCTGTAAAACGTAATAGAATGGGTAAATATCGATGGGGAAGGGTTTTGATCTAGAATTTATGGTGGAAACAACCCTAATTTGGATACTTGAGATCATGGGTATGATCTAGGGTTGTTAGAATTGTTAGTAATCCGGGTAATTAGTGATTGTTTATTGATTCCCGTATATTATTGATTGTTTGTAGACCAAGAACAAGCGGAACGAATCCGGAAAGGGAAGGATCAAGTTTCTTAGGGTTTCTATCTTGTTTCGAGGTAGGTGATGGTTGTGATTCTATGATTGTGTGATGTATGTTCGTTCTTGCTTCGTTATGATACATGTATGTATATGAATGTTGCATTATTGATCACACTTGTTGTAAATGAGATAGATGAATGATGATTTCTATGAAATCACGACTTAAATGTATGATCTTGAGGATATACTTGTGATTGTGCTTGTGGTGTGTTGAATGGATCGGTTGCCACATTCCGACATAACTAACTTGTACGGTTGCCACATTCCGGTATGCTAACAGTTTGGGTTTGGGTTCCATGAGAGGACAAAAGACTTGTCATAATTATGTATCTTGAGAAATGTGAAACTGTACCTTGTTCGTAAATGTTGATAATATTGTATATGTTCGATATATGCTTGTGATTATATTGTGTATTGACTTATTTATGTTGCACTTAGTGAATTAGTTGTGTGATCCTATCAGTACACTGTGGTTATTTAATGATATTACATTTGCTCTTATTTTTGTTGAGTACAGGGCATCTTCTGGCGGCTATTGACATACCTCACTTAGGAGATCATTAATCGTCGCTTCGAATTCAAGGGTGAGCCAGTTCTTTTGGTCTGCCATGAGTTCTCCTTTTGTCTATGTCCACATTTTCAGACTTAGACTTTTCTAGTTAGTTGATTAGTTCATTAGTTTGGGGTTGTATCCCTTCTTGTTTAGACTTGTTGAACTTTAGATGTTTTGGTACATTGACTTTCAGGTTCTTCGTGTTACTTCCGCAATGCTAGTTTGTTATTAGATATCAATTTGGAGTTTATGGGAAGTCTATTTTCTTTCCTTAGTATTTAACTTAACTGCTTTAGTTTTGGTTTAGTTGATTGGTTTGGGTTGTAGTAGTGGTTCTCCCACCGGAGGGTTAGC
>JAJOOR010028550.1:0-14906 GCA_036250505.1 Solanum acaule
AGTTGGTCGATTAAATTTCAAATTTGTCTGAAATTCTTACCAAGTAAGTGTTAATCTTTGTTTCCTTTACTTTTCATTTACATTTTGCCCTATTTTTCGTTTAAAATATGCCAAATATTAAAGAAAAATGGAGATTTTACGTTTTTTTATCGTTGTAGCTTTATGGTGTGGCAAAAAATCACTTTCTCACGCGCCTAGTAGAGTGTGCTGTCAATTTCTACGCCAGGTGGACAATAAAAGTGTACGCGATGGAGGAATAAACAAATTCAGGGATAATTAAAATAGAATATAATTTAAGTGTACACCAAATAAAAAGTTTCAAGTTCTTGAGAGTAATGAGTACTTTTGCCTTGAATCTTTATAAAATAAAAAAATGTAATAGCATAAATTGGGATAATAAATTCTTAGAAAAGAAGCAAGCAGTGGATTTGATTATGACTTATCGGTTATTAACGACTGTGTCGATCAGTTTTGTATTTATATTTTGATTTTTGGTCCACCATCTAAATGCCAATAACGGAAGAATTTATATATATATATATATATATGGCATCGAATATTGTTATTTTTGTTCCATATTAATTGATCATCTTACTAAAAATAATTATTTTTATATTAGTTGTCATTAATTAAATGTTTTCTGTATTACTCTCGCAAGTAATTTTTTTGAAAGTATTCACATTTATTTATAAAATTTCTAAGATGTTTTGTAAAAAGTGAATTAGTATAATTATTTTTTTATTTATAATTTCTTAATATATGTGTAAAAACAATCAGTTAATATAGGACGGAGAATTATTTTATGAGCAACTTTCATATATAGCAAATATAAAAATCATATTTGTATGTTATAGCTATAGTTTGCATAATTGCGTTCCATAGCAAACATAAATATGTATATTTTGCTATACATATACAAAGAAAGCAGTTGTATAATTCGTTATACATATACAAAGAAAAGAGTTGTATAATTCGCTATACATATATAAAAGAAAGTAGTTGTATAATCTATTTCGGTATACATATGCAAAAGATCAATTGTATAATATGTGTTTGTATAAAGCGAGAAAGAGAGAAAGACAAAAGAAAACTGGGCAGTGAAAGATTGTATTTGTATAATCATAAGTGTATATGACGAAAATATATGCATTTGTATTTGTATATATAATTTTCTCTCGCTTTATACAAACACAAACGCAATCTCGCTTTATACAAACACAAACGCAATGTATACATTTGTGTTTGTATAAAGTGAGAGAAGCGAGTGAGAGTGACGAGCGAGATTTGTGAGAGGGGAGAGAGGGGAACGAAAATATATGTATATATACAATTTTCTCTCGCTTTATACAAATACAAACGCATTTTATACATTTGTGTTTGTATAAAAGCGAGAGAGGCGAGTGAGACTGCCACCAAAACGAGAGAGGTGAGCAAGATTCCACTAGGGAGAGAGGCAAAAATAGCAATAGTTTGCTATAGGATACAACTAAATCAAACTATGTTTATAGCATTTAATTTGAATTAATAGTTTGCTATTATATACAATTTTCCCTTATTTTTTTAGCTGAGTTAGATCTTCAGCTAGAGCCGTCAATATGGGCTAGGCCCGTTGGGCTGGCCTGGTCTAACCTGTGATTTGATAAGGGTTAGACTACATTTTTGAAGCTCGTTTAAGAAAAGAGTTTTTTAGCCCGGCCTGAATAAGCCCATCGATTTGTGGGTCTTGAAAATATGGATAGAGCCGGTCCGTGGGCCGAATAAAAATTAATTAAAAAATAAAAATAAAATAGTGTATTAAAAATAACAAGAGTCTAAACTCAAAATCTGTTTAAAGTTTGAAATATTACAATTTAAATAGAAATTATGTTTATAAAATATGTACTACATAAAATAAAAATTCCTTGAAATTTCTAGGGAATCACGAAACAGGTCGTAGGATATGGAATATTGTCATAGTTTTTGTGTTTTATTATGATCAATGGAACACAATTATATTAATATTTCTATTTAGTTATTTATGTTTTTACTTGAAATCAAATTTAATAAATATTATAAAGATAATTTTATTTGTGGATTTGATTAACAAGTAGTACCACTAACACCATGTAATATTATCTTGTCGATATTTATGATAATATTATTAAATTATAAAAAATATACTTTTAAGAGGGATGATCCAGCAAAGCCCATAGCCCACGTACATGTGGGTTGAGCCGACCATTTTTTGGCCCACACCAAAAATAGGCTAGTCAGGCCTGACCCGTAAAATTTCAAAATCTATATGGGTTAGCCCGAATGGGGTGGGCCAACTCATATTGACAGCTCTATCTTCAGCATTTGCAATAACAAACTAATAATACAAAACGTTACTAGTATTTTCAAGAGCAACTTTCACATATAGCAAATATAAAAATCATATTTGTATGTTATAGCTATAGTTTGCATAATTGCGTTCCATATTAAATTTTATGTTCGTTATGGAGCTTTTGATTTGTATAATTGGCTACAAACATCCAATTTTATACAAATTGTTCAATTTTGTATAAATTTATTTATACATTATAATTTGTATAATAAAATATGTATTTGTATAATTATTATAAGTATATAGGACGAAAATATATGTATTTGTATTTCTATATAGACTTTTCTCTCGCTTTATACAAACACAAACGCATTTTATATATTTTATACCGAAATGTATAAAATGGCTAATTGTATACCAAAAATACTAATGGTATACCGAATCAGATGGCAAAAAAAGGGAATGTTTGTTGCGAATTACAATTAAAATAAACGAGACTATGGCTATAACATTTAATTTGAATTAATAGTTTGTTATTTCATACAATTTTCCCTATTTTCAATACCGACAAATATTTGAGTGGTATTTAAGTGAATAATTAGTTTTTACTCATAAATTTTCAACTTGACCAAAAATAATTACCAAGTGATGTTTTATCGAATTAGTATTACATATGGTCATGTAATTTATTCACTATAAATAGAAAAAGGTCTGATATTATCTTTTATGGGGAAAATGATTTCCTCAATTATTATTTTGTTTATTAAGTACGTTTTAATTGTGTAGTGGATATATGTCACTTGTACAAAATAAATATAAGAGGGCAAAAGTTTTACCTGCTACTTTTATAAAGATTTTTTATTTATTAATTAATTTATTCTTACACTAAATGATTTTTTTGAAATTTAAGTTAAAGTATCTTTAACCTAAATCGTTTTGTTAGTAATTCTTCAAGATTTCTTTGATTTATTTCAACATTATATTGTTTCTCTCTTTTTTTCTTTATAAAAATGGATTTTAGTTGTTGTGTTCTTTTTTGAAGTTGTGAATGAAATCAATTTTGAAAATTTGAATATTTCACAAATTTTATTTATGCTTACTTTTTAGAATAATTTAAAATGTTAATTAAAATATAAATAAAATTGAAAGAGTATTAATACATATAAATATTTTGAGTTTGATATTATTTAGTATAAAAATATTTTTTTTTTAAAAGTAACAAGAAAAATGATCTTTGTATATGTGGTGGCATATATTTATCATACCAATAAAAAGTAATGAAGATTGGAGGGGATTCTTTTCCCTTTTATTGGATAGAAGTAATTGAACCTTACCAAAAATAAAATAAAATAAAATAATTCTTCTAATAAAGATACGTAATTTTACCCACCATAACAATAAAATCACAGAACTTTTTTTCGAAATTAAAACAACTGAAGTTATCACTAATTCTAACAGTAAATACTTCTTTTTAAAAATTTCGACCAAACATTATCCACGCTTATTTAATTGTTTTAAATTTTGTATTTGTTTGTAAGGGAGATTATACTTTATACATTGATAATTTACCAAAAAAATGAAATTATTTGAATCTTAAAATAGTGAGAGTATTAAAATGGGACATGTAGTCATTTGGTCTATTTTTTCTTATTTTTGGAGCAATCATTAAGAAGAAGAATATTTTTGAACTATTTTGACAGACCAAATGAAAGGGAAAATGAGGAGGAGATTAAGTGGGAAATTAAACTCCCACCAACAAGGTGGAGTTTAGGTTGCTATTTTAATAGTTGGAAGGTAGTATTTTTGAGCAAATAACGTAATGATAAAATATTTTTGAACAAAAAACATAATGAAGAATCAAACTGATCCATTTTAAATAGTTCAAGATATATTTGATTTATTTTCCATAAATAAATAAAAATTCCACATACACATATTTTTGACCAAGTCTAAGATCCTTATCAGAATCACAGGATCTTCAAGTTTACAATAAAGAATCACGATATGATTTAAAGTCTCTTTCAATATTCATGGGTTCATAACTACCAAAGCCACTTTAAAATGCATATATTTCATGACACATTCTCTACCCATAATACTCACCACATATATAGTCTATAGATATATAGCAAATTACTTTCCACACCTTTTTTGTATTTTAAAGATTAAATTAGATCGAATTGTTTACTTCTAAATCAGTGGCTTAATTAGAGTAGTAATTGAATTTGTTAATGAGGTTTAAAGACACGCAACTTATATAATGACCAAGTAATAGGAATGTTATTGCTAAATAAGTGACGAATGAAAGCAATAAATAATAAAATAACTAACGAGATGAAAGTGACAAATATTATTAGTAAACTTGAGAGCTCTAGTTACAAAACTGGAGAGTTATAATAATCAATGTGTAATCAAATTATTAATTCAAAATAAATGTTATAGCTACAGTTTCATTTAATTCCAATGTGCAGCAAACTTCTTGTCATTCACCTCTCTCCCCTTTCTCTGAAATCTTGCTCGCCATTCTCCTCTTTTTCAGTCATCTCTTCCTTGCATCGCTCACTTTATACAAACACAAATGTATAATTTGTGTTTGTGTTTGTGTAAAGCGAGAGAGATTGCATATACAAATACAAATATAAATACAAATTCTCCGTCCTATACACTTATAATTATACAAATACAAATCTTCCCATGCTCAGTTCTGTTTTGTCTTTCTCTCTCCCGCTTTATTCAAACACAAATTATACAAAATACAATGTATAATTTGTGTTTGTATAAAGCGATAGAGAGATTTGATATACAAATACAAATGTTTTAACTCGATTCAATTGTATACAAATTCAAATTTTATGCAGATATACAAACACAATCATTGATACATATACATAGTAGTTACATATATACAATTATCTAACTGATATACATATACAACTCACCTCTCCACTATCTGCCCTCTCTCGCTCGTCTCTCTCCCAATCTCGCTCGTCACTCTAGCCTAACATAGAGAGCATATACATATACAAACACAATTTTCATAGAAACAGATGAATTAGCATCCGATTTATACAAATCGTCGTAATTTATACAAATCAGATGCTCCATAGCAAACATAAAATAGAAAAATTGTAGTTATAGAGCGTTAATATGATTTTTATCTTTGCTATTTCTAAAATTTACTCATTTTTTTAACAACAGTAGTAAATTAAATATTTCTTCTTCCTCTGTCTATTTTTATTTGTCCACTATATCCAAGAAAAATAAATCATTTTTACTTGTTCAATTTTAAAAATCAAGTATCCAAGATTTCCTTCTCTGTATTCATGAATCTTTCGTCTAATAGATTTATGACTATTGGACAATTGATTTCTTATTTAAAAGTCGATTTGACTAATATTTGGATCACTCCTAAATGAACATAATTCATTTTTTTCAGGAATTTTTCTAAGGATTTAATCTATCATTTGTTTGGTTAACCTTTATGGTTTATAGAAGAAAAAAACATCTTATCAACAAGGAATCTTGGCTCTGATACCAGTTCTTCAAAGAAGTCTTCACTTACTATCGATTTTACTGATTCTAAATGTGTTTCTACAATGAAGACTGCAGAGTCATAGATCAAGATAATATAAGGAGAAAAATCTTGACAATTATTACATTACAAAAATCTGAAGAAGATTATTATACCTATGAAATAAATTACAACTACAATGAGATAGTTATAGATGATATGAATACTTCTAACTATTATTTTTCAAACTAAAAATGAGCTTAAAAGATCTTCTAAACGACTTATTAGAAAGTCATTAACAAATAGCTTTAAGATTAAAGTTGATCGAATAGTAGCCCAGCGATTATGGTAAGAAACCATACTGAAATAAAAAGAGGAAAAACTTGAATGGTAATAAACTATAAAGAGCTAAATAAAAATTGCTTATTTGATGGATACTTTATCCCAAATAAAAATAATTTGATTAACCTTACAAAGGAAAAAAACTTATTTTTTTTAAAATTTGATTGTAAAAGTGGATTTTGACAAATAAAACTATCAGAAAACTCTATTCCATTAACTACATTCAGTACCCCTAATGGACATTATGAGTGGTTGGTCATGCCTTTTGGGTTAAAAAATGCCCCACAAATATTTCAAAGAAAAATGGATAAAATATTTTCAGAAAAAGAATTTTAAATTGTCTATATAGATGACATTCTAATATGTTCTAAAACATACGAAGAGCATTTAAAACGTCTTAAAGAATTTTCAGAAATTCATTTTTATTCTGAGTGCGCAGAATGGTGCTTTGCGACTACTATGAGTCTTCAAAAGGAACCGGGAACGGGGCAAAGACATCCTAAAGCAGGAAATACAAAGGTTTTTAGGTTGTCTTAATTACGCAGGAGAATTTATTCTAGATTTAGCAAAAAAATGAAATATGCTGCAAAAATTAATACGAAAATCCAACAGACTTGGATGGACAGAAGAACACACACAGTGTATCAAAAAATTAAAAGAAGAATGTGCTAAGTTACCCAAACTTAGATTACCAGAAGATAATGACAACCTAGTATTACAAACAGACGCATATGATTATCATTGGGGAACATTATTGCAAACCGATTTAAATGAAATTTGCAAGTACGCAAGTGGTACTTTCAATGATGCAGAAACTAAATATTCTACAAATGAAAAAGAATTATTAACCATTGTTAGAGGAATTATAAAATTTTCTACTTTCCTTTTACCAAACAAATTTGTTATTAGAACTGATAACACATAGGTGTCAGGACTAATATTTAACAAGCTTCCTTCTGAACCTCAATATAGAAGATTGCATCGATGACATGTGTTGATATCCTTTTAAGATAAAATATATTAAAGGAAGTGACAATTTTCTTGCAGATTTCATCACCAAAAACGTCCAATATGGACAATCGGACGCAAATCCTGGTAAACAGAATATATGAAAAAATGGAAACTGTGGATGAATCCATAGATAATAAAAGCCAAAGGCTATTCAAAATCAGGGATGAATTGTCAAAATTATCAGAACAAGCTTGGATGTTGCAATCCGAAATAAATCAACTCAGTATGGTACAAGCTGAAAACATGAGAGAATTTTTACTCTTGTGTGAACATTTGTCCAAAACAGAATTCAAATCTAAAGGGGAATATTAATCCCAACAAAGTGGCAGGAGATGTCCCACTAGCACCTAGTGCCCAAAACATCTCAAAGGTAAGCACGGAGATGCCTAATCCTAAATCGAAAGATGAAGGAGAAAGCCGAGTAATAATGAATGCTTCTACTTCGAAAGAAGGAACAAGCACATCCTCAGCCAAAGCTGAAAAAATTATCTCTGGAAAACCAGAAAGCAACACTAACCAAGTTCCATCAGGAGCAAAAGTGTTTTCTTCTTTTCAGGTTGGCAAACAACATCCCAAGGAAGAAGAGTATCTTGCATTTACAAGATACATTTACAACCTCCCAAAAGAAAGCGGAGAAACATTTGGTGTTTTAGGAACAACAAGTTTGTTTCCAAGAATATCAATATTTCCTAATGGATCATCGGACTTTACAGCTTAATTATTTGAATTTGGATATTTAGATCGGGTATATACGAAACCAGATCTATAGGAAATATCTCAATTACCATCAAAACTATTCAATTCAGTTAAAAATTATGCACAAGGAGATGACGTTTATTGCAGATTCTTTAGCATTTCTATGGAAAACAAAGATTTGCAAGCATATTATCCAACCCTCAACTATATCTCAGTTGAAAAAATAAAATATTTTAATGTTAAGGCCACAGGAGTGGACAAGAAACTTCCACATCTTAACAAAAAGTGGATTCAAACTAGGCGAGCATTAGGGATAAAAGCATTATATTTTATTCTTAAGCGTTTCTACAATGAAAACTACAGAGTCATAGATCAAGATCATGATTGAGTTTTACTAACCAAAGGAAAAGCCAAATCAAAAGAATTAAAGGATAGAATCCTTGACATAGAGCTTCATCGACTAGGAGCAACGGAGAAAACATGGAAACTAGCATGTAAAATGCTAGACCATAATCATCCAGGAACAGAATAATATAATTAAAAGAGAAGACGTAAGCACTTACGTGATGAAGATATCAACAAATGAAGGAATCTTTTCTTTTCTTTGAAGTAAAAAAGAAAGGTCACATCTTTTTGACCATTTACAAAAGAAGACAGACAACCGTCCAGATCATCTTATCAACAAGGAATCTTCAAAAGCTATCACCTTAGCCTGTCGGCAATCAGTGAAGGACTAAAAGAGAAAATATGTAGAAGTTTAGGAAAGTCCCTAAAAATAGCTATTTTGTAATAAATCCTTCCTTCTATCTATAAAAGGAGAGGAACTTCATACTTGAAAGGCAAACTACATTTTCTGAAAAAACACCCCTCTTTAGAAAAATGCTAGGTACCTTAAAGAGTATGAGTAGCGAGTAGTAACTTCTCCCGTCAGAGAAAAGTATTTCTTTATATCGTGAGTATTTGTAAGATATAGTGTGATTTGCTTGTAAAAATAATCATATGAAATAAAGTTTGGTTTCTATATCTCTCTTCTTGAAACTCCATAAATAGTCTTAAACGAAGGTTGCGATCTTCAGCCTTAAGGAGAAACAGTAAGGAAGTAAGCCAGAAGACTAAGGTCGATTAGGCTGAAATACAGTTCATGACCTAAAGGGGAACTACCAAGGTAGTGATAAGGACTATTCATCGATCAAAAAGAATGAAGGTATACACGCACAACTTCTTATTTCATATTATTAATTTTACAGAACAAACTATATTGTATTTTGTCATACCCTTAGACATATAAGAATTACTTAGTACCTATAGGGAATAAAAAGTTATTAAAACTTTTCAACCTAAATATGTGTTATACAACTTCATATTTATATTCATGCTACTAGCATAAATTAAAATGAAAAATTTGGGAGTCTATTAGGCATATACTTAGATTTGCTATTGTTATGAAATTGACTTGAATAATCTTTATTCTTTTTTGCTTTGGGTATGAAATTTCTTTCTTTCATAATCTCTGAATCCCAAATTTTCATTTTTATTTATGCTAGTAGTATGAATATAAATATGAAGTTGTATAACACATATTTAGGTTGAAATTTTTTAATAATTTTTTATTTCCTATATTAAGTGATTCTTATATGTCTAAGAGTATGAAAAAGTACAATATAGTTTGTTTTGTAAAATTAATAATATGAAATAATAAGTTGTGCATGTATATCTTCCTTCTTTTTGATCGATGAATAGTCCTTATCACTACATTGATAGTTCTCCTTTTGGCCATGAACTGTATTTCAGCCTAATCGACCTTAGTCTTCTGGCTTACTTCCTTACTGTTCCTCCTTAAGGCTGAAGATCGCAACATTCGTTTAAAACTATTTATGGAGTTTCAAGAAGAGAGATATAGAAACCAAACTTTATTTCATATGATTATTTTAACAAGCAAACCATACTATATCTTACAAATACTCACAACATAAAGAAATACTTTTCCCTGACGGGAGAAGTTACTACTCGCTACTCATACTTTTTAAGGTACCTAGCATTTTTCTAAAGAGGAGTGTTTTTTCAGAAAATGTAGTCTGCCTTTCAAGTATGAAGTTCCTCTCATTTAATAGATAGAAGGAGCGACTTATTACAAAATAACTATTTTTAGGGACTTTCCTAAACTTCTACATATTTTCTCTTTTAGTTCTTCACTGATTGCCGACAGGCTAAGGTGATAGATTTTGAAGATTCCTTGTTGATAAGATGACCTGGACGATTGTCTGTCTTCTTTTGTAAATGGCCGACAAGATATAACCTTTCTTTTTGACTTTGAAGAAAAGGAAAGATTCCTTTCTTTGTTGATATATTCATGACGTAAGTGCTTACGTCTTCTCTTTTAATTATATTATTCTGTTCCTGGATGATTATGATCTAGCATTTTATATGTCAGTTTCCATGTTTCCTCCGTTGCTCCTAGTCGATGAAGCTCTATGTCAAGGATTCTGTCCTTTAATTCTTTTGATTTGGCTTTTCCTTTAGTTAGTAAAACCCAATAATGATTTTGATCTATGACTCTGCCGTCTTCATTGTAGAAACGCTTAAGAATAAAATATAATGCTTTTATCCCTAATGTTCGCCTAGTTTGGATCCACTTTTTGTGAAGATGTGGAAGTTTCTTGTCCACTCTTGTGGCCTTAACATTAAAATCTTTTATTTTTTCAACTGAGATATAGTTGAGAGTTGGATAATATGTTTGCAAATCTTTTCTTTCCATAGAAATGCTGAAGAATCTGCAATAAACGTCATTTTCTTGTGCATAATTTTTAACTGAATTGAATAGTTTTGATGGTACTTGAGATATTTTCTATAGATCTGATTTCGTATATACCCGATCTAAATATCCAAATTCAAATAATTGAGCTGTAAAGCCTAGTGATCCATTAGAAAATATTGATATTCTTGAAATAAACTTGTTGTTCCTAAAACACCAAATGTTTCTCCGCTTTCTTTTGGGAGGTTGTAAATGTATCTTGTAAAATGCAAGATACTCTTCTTCCTTAGGATGCTGTTTGCCAACCTGAAAAGAAGAAAACACTTTTACTCCTGATGGAACTTGGTTAGTGTTGCTTTCTGATTTTCCAGAGATAATTTTTTCAGCTTTGGCTGAGGATGTGCTTGTTCCTTCTTTCGAAGTAGAAGCATTCATTATTGCTCAGCTTTCTCCTTCATCTTTCGATTTAGGATTAGGCATCTCCGTGCTTACCTTTGAGATGTTTTGGGCACTAGGTGCTAGTGAGACATCTCCTGTTACTTTGTTGGGATTAATATTCCCCTTTAGATTTGAATTCTGCTTTGGACAAGTGTCCAAATGTTCACACAAGAGTAAAAATTCTCTCATGTTTTCAGCTTGTACCATACTGAGTTGATTTATTTCGGATTGCAACATCCAAGCTTGTTCTGATAATTTTGACAATTCATCCCTGATTTTGAATAGCCTTTGGCTTTTATATCTATGGATTCATCCACAGTTTCCATTTTTTCACATATTCTGTTTACCAAGATTTGCGTCCGATTGTCCATATTTGACGTTTCTGGTGATGAAATCTGCAAGAAAATTGTCACTTCCTTTAATATATTCTATCTTAAAAGGATAACAACACCTGCCATTGATGCAATCTTCTATATTGAGGTTCAGAAGGAAGCTTGTTAAATATTAGTCCTGACACCTGCGTGTTATCAGTTCTAATAACAAATTGTTTTGGTAAAAGAAAAGTAGAAAAATTTCTAATTCCTTTAACAATGGCTAATAATTCTTTTTCATTTGTAGAATATCTAGTTTCTGCATCATTGAAAGTACCACTTGCGTACCTGCAAATTTCATTTAAATCGATTTGCAATAATGTTCCCCAATGATAATCAGATGCGTCTGTTTGTAATAATAGGTTGTCATTATCTTCTGGTAATCTAAGTTTGGGTAACTTAGCATATTCTTCTTTTAATTTTTTGATACACTGTGTATTCTTCTGTCCATCTAAATCTATTGAATTTTCGTATTAATTTTTGCAGCATATTTTATTTTTTTGCTAAATCTGAAATAAATTCTCCTGCGTAATTAAGACAACCTAAAAACCTTTGTATTTCCTGCTTTGTTGTCAATTTATCAGGAAATTCCACAATTTTTTTTGAGATGTGTGCTTGGAGTTCTATTTCGTTTTTTGAAATAATCATTCCTAAGAATTCTATTTCATTTTTATTTATGTCTGCCTTTTTTTGGCTTAACACAATTCCATTTTTTAAATAGATTTCTGAAAATTCTTTAAGATGTTTTAAATGCTCTTCATATGTTTTGAAACATATTAGAATGTCATCTATATAGACAATTAATTTTTTTTTTCTGAAATATTTTATCCATTTTTCTTTGAAATATTTGTGGGACATTTTTTAACCCAAAAGGCATGACCAACTACTCATAATGTCCATTAGGGATACTAAATGCAGTTAATGGAATAGAGTTTTCTAATAGTTTTATTTGCCAAAATTCACTTTTACAGTCAAATTTTGAAAAATAAATTTTCCCCTTTGCAAGGTTAATTAAATTATTTTTATTTGCCAAAATCCACTTCTTGGCCGTCCACTTGGCTTGTTGACTATATTGGAAGTAGTTTGTCCATGTGAAGAACATGTTATGTATATAGTTAAAATCAATGGACTATTATATTCCTTAAAAGTTCGAAGGAAATTCCATTGAATAAGTGATGCGCACAGGAAAGACGACCTCTAAACTTGAAGGTGAATAACATGCTAGTACAAACAGAAAACAAAAATAACATCCTTAAATCATCGTTAGTTTTCGAAAGTTAGATCCTTAATAGCTTGGTGAAAACACAAAAGTCGGACTTGATTTGTTATGGATCTTTTCCCTCTTGATTTAGTGTCCTAATTGAAGCAATTTCATTGAGCTGTATCACATAAATTGTGTTTTTGACTAATTTTTGCATATTTTCTGTAGTGATCTTTTATTAGCAGTAAAAATCAAAATCAAATAAGTAATGTAAAACTAATTTAGGATTTTACAACTAGAAAGCCCCAAATGAGATTAAGTTGAGTTATTTTCCTATGGTAAACTTAAAAGGGAGTCTTATAAAATTGCAATCTTAAGATCTTGCTAGTTTTTTTTTTGAGAATCAATACTGTTAAGAACCTGCTAGTTTTACGACAAAAGGAATTTATTTCCAAGAAAGTAGCTCATCTCCCTTCGATTCATGATTCGGCCCATTAATTAATTGAATGAGATATTTGCAGAAACGGTTCCTCTTTATTAAAATCAACAAATCTGAAAATTTCTATCCAACATTTTCTTTTGAAAATTCTACTCATTATAGTTGTATTTACTCAGATCCAGCAGCATGACATCAAAATTAGCACATGCACATGACTTATTGGAGAAAATTTTAGACGACAAAGAGGCAAAGAAAATTAAAATATCAAACCTGTGACAAACAAGAAAAGATGAAAGCTGGAGTTCTTATTGATCGATTAAATCTTGAGCACCAACCTTTTTCTTCTATTTTGCTCAGAACCGTGGAAGCCGAAACATTAGTTTCTCTTCCATTGTTAGCATTGAAAGAAGTAGGAAATGGGTTTGGAAGCTAGTGGAGTAAAGAAGGTGGAATTGATGTGTCTCACAAAAAGAGGAAAGGGTTTGGTATATGGTAGTGGAATACACGTGTGACGATAGATCAACCTAAAAGTACCATCCACATTATTACCTTTTGTACAATTTGACAGTGCACTGTTCGTCCCTAGCCTTGTTGGCTTATAAATTGGAAAAGGACAAAAAATATTCTTGAAGTACAGTAAAAAATCTAAAAATATTCTTCATTTATTTTTTGATTTAAAATATTATTCTATTTATTTTTTTGGTCTAAAATTACCTTTTCATTCACCTTTTTGCTTATTTATACCCTTACAACTAATAACCCTCTTTTTTTTTTAAATACTTATTATGTGTCATTTTCTTATTGAATGAAATAAAAATCTACCTCTATTAATTTTTTCCCATAATTTATTCAAATCAAAACAATATATCTTTTCAAGATCCAATTTTTTTTAAAATCTAGTAATTTCTATTTTCTATAGTTTTTTTCCAAAAATAAATTGTTTTAGATAATTAAAATATTTTAAAAAAACATTAGTCATGCCACAATTATAGGGACATAATATATTAATATAAATCCTAAAAAAAATTGTTCCAGTTGGTGCACCAGTCCAAGATTTGATCACTAATGACGCGAACGACAAGATTATTAGTCAAAAAAATTAAATGATCTTTTAAAAAAAAAAGATAGACATTTTTTTTAGGATTTATATTAATATATTATGTCCCTGAAATTGTGGCATGACTAGTATTTTTAAAAATATTTTAATTATCTAAAACAATTTATTTTTTTGGAAAAAAGCTATAGAAAATAGAAATTATTAGATTTAAAAAAATATATTTTTTGAATCTTGAAAAGATATATTGTTTTGATTTGGATAAATTATGGAAAAAATTAATAAAGGTGGATTTTTATTTCATTCAATAAGAAAATGACACATAATAAGTATTTAAAAAAAAGAGAGAGGATTGTTAGTTGTAAGGGTATAAGTGAGCAAAAAGGTGGATGGAAGGGTAATTTTAGACAAAAAATATGAGTAGAAGGATATTTTTAGACCAAAAGATAAATGAAGGGTATTTTTAGACCTTTTCCTGTACTTCAGGGGTATTTTGGCCCTTTTCCGCTTATAAATTAGAGAATTATGTGTTACAAGTTTGTATTTGTATCATTGGTATTGTATCATTAACTGTTACCATTTGTATTTGTCTTGCAAAGAAAAAGGGAGAGTAAGAGGCTAGAGAGAGAAGGCAAAGAGAGAGAGAGGAGAGAGACGATTGAGAGTGCGGAGAGTGAGAAAGAGAAGAGAATGAAATTTGCTATAAAACTCTAATTATAGCTTGACTCGATATTCTTTTAAACTATGATTGTGTTTAATAGATACAAATCATATGTTTGTCATCTT
>JAJOOR010028551.1:0-16186 GCA_036250505.1 Solanum acaule
TTTCTCTGCTTCCAGTTACCTTTGTTTTCTTTGCTCCATTCTTTCATCTTTACCTTTAACAATTTCATTTTCTCAGCTAATATATATCCTGCTCTCCCCTCAATGTTGAAAGAATCCCACCATTCCTTTACCTTGTCTTTGAATCCCTCTACCTCCAACCACCAAGATTCAAATTTAAAATAAGATTTTTTCCATTCCCAACCACCACATGTTAGCATAATAGGATTATGATCAGATGTTATTTTTGGTAGGACATTTTGTTTGATGTGAATGAAGCTTTCCCCCCATTGTGCACAATGAAGAAATCTATCAATTCTTGAAGCACTCATGATTGTCCCCTCTTCTCCAAGTATAAGATCCTCCAAATAAAAGAGGATCAATCAGCTCCAGCTCCTCAATACAAGAGGAAAAATCTGTCATAGCACCACTAAGTCTGCGGCAGTTTGTTCTCTCTAATGGGTATCTAGTAACATTAAAATCTCCGCAAACTATCCATGGTCCTACTATTTTAGTTGTCAATACTCTCTTTTCTACAATATTTTCACCATAACTTTTACTCTTGCATTAGTCAAACCTATTTTTGGAACACTTTTTGAGCCAAGGGTCTATCAGAAACCACCTCTCTATTTATACACAAGGTAGGGTATTGTCTGCATAGAACCTACCCTTCACAAACCTCACTTGTGGGATCACATTTGGTATGTTATTGTTGTCGGTGTGGCGGGAGATAAGCTTAAGAGCTTGCCTTTTGGATTAAGAAACATTGCATTTAACACCCCCAAACAAATAATATCAAATTTTCCCATGCAAAAAAGAACTCAAAGATATAAAAGTAACAACACAATGTTGTTAATCTTTAGAAACCTTAATATTAAGCTAGAGCCATCAATATAAAAGTAAATGAGTATCTGGAAAGGGGGGAGGTGCTTAGGGTGTTGATGCTCCAAGCCATGTTGAAGTACCAATAAAACAATTAAACGTTCTTAGACTTAAGAGATGATGGTATTTTGGACATATAGTAAAGATAGGTGTTTGGAGAAAAAACAAGCTAACATAGGTCCGGTGTGTTTCAGATTTCTGTAAAAAGGAAGCTTATAGCCTAGTTTCAGTAAATGGAGATAAAACAAGAGCAGAAGTTATATAGGAGGTATTGACTTCCAGAAACAAAATATTCTGATGTCCCATTTAATGTAAGGAACCTTTCAAGAACTTATCCAAAACAAAATCAGTGTTGTGGTCAAAGAACAATTTTGACTTCCAGAAATCAGACCAAAGTGTTGCCTGAAAACCAAAACAGTCTAACTCTAAAGGTAGGTTTCTAAAAAAACTCACACATGTTTCCAGAAACTCCTCATCAAAGAATAATCCAAACATAACTTTTTCCCAAATTTATTTCCTAGAACTTCCTACTACAAAATATTTTTCTGGGAAAAAAAAAAGAAAATAAAAGAAGATATATACCTAATTCAGCCGCCTTCATTGCAGCAATTTTTGCAGCATCTATATCAGAGTCTTTCACACCCTGCTCCAAAGACAATTCACTGTTTGGATCTTGACCTTGTTTTGAGTTCAAAGAGAATTTTCCATCAGCTGCATTTGCTGGATTCAAGCATGAAAAATAAAGACAGTGTAACTAAAAACATAAAAATAGTAGTCCAGGAAGAAGAACAAGGTGGTTAATACCATCTTTTCCCTGCGCAGAACTCTCATCCATGCCTGAGAATTTTGACTTCTTAGATGGAGACGATGCTCGTCCTTTACTAGAAGCAACATTTCTGTCTTCAAATATCTTCTCTCGGTCCTCATAGTTCTTCCTTTCCTCTTTGGTGTATTTCTTACCATCCAACTCCATAGCATCAACCTGTGGATCTTTTCTTGAATTTGACTCATTTCTGTTGCTTCTCGACTCCTCATAAGCAGGTGAACGATCACTCTTGATCGAGTGATCGCTCCTACGGTTCCCTTTCTCATCTCGGCTGTCTCTATACTCTTTATACCTATCACTCTCCCTGGATCTATTATCGTCAATGCTAGAGTTATTATAACGCCTACCTGATCCTACTCTATCAAATGATAAATCTTTATCTTTGAATGATGAAGCTTCTCTCTCCTGATTCTTGCTTCTATGCCCTAAATCCCCATACCTATCTCGGTAGTGTTTGTCAGTGTCACGTGGGGAGTGTCTTGATCTATGATCATTATCACGCCTGGAGTTATTGCCATAATTGTCCACTCTTGAATCATGATGAGAATGAGAGCTTAGCTTTGAATATCCTCTATCATCATCATCAGTATGCCTGCCATGTCTGGGATAATCAGTTTGCTTATGGTAATTGCGGGAACTCCTAGAAGATTGTCGATCAGACTGCCTTTGAGATTCACCACTTCGATCTTGTCGGTTTCTACTGGAACCCCTATCTATATAATCATCCTTCCTTGATGGGATAGGACTAGAGCTCCTCTTGCGGGCAGGGCTCCCTACATTCACCGAAGATGGGATAGTTAAGAAGCAAACATCACATGTCAAGCTTTACCGAGATCTTTATCATCAGCACAAAGCTCTATCGAGAACTATAATAAATGATAATCATATTCACAAAGGCAGATTCAAAATGATAACTAGATTGTGTCTATGAAGCACTAAAGAATAGCCTTATTACAGGGATTAAATTATTAATTTGGAACTGGAGAAGCAAATTACTTTAGGGTGTTCTGGTATGACATAAAATATTTCCACAAAAGATAGTCTGAGATGAATGTTTTCACCGACAATAGTTATTTCGTAGATCACTTCCTGATGGTTGAGCATTAGATAAGTCACCACCACAATAGTACAAGTATGAATAGGGTATAGGAACAGTATTTTGGTGCTCATTGTGGGTTAAAATGTTGACAATAATACCTATAGATAGTTGGAGCATGAGTGTTGGATAGTAAGAGCAAAGCTACTGGTAAAGGAAATGAGTTGCACCCAAAATGACACATCAATTGCTCCCACTCATGGAGAACCTATCCTACAATTCAAGACACTCAATTCTGGAATTAATTTCATTAAGTAGAGTATTTTCAGAGGAAACATATTGTATTACACCAAAACCCCTTAAATCTCCTATAATTATACTCACTACATCAACCATGGCTTATAATCTATATCCATATTATTATAATAAAGCACAAATATATATGTTGGCCGATCAAAATATCCTTTAAAATATTGGACAACTTATATGCCCTTCAAAACAAACTATTTATTCTAATTGAAAATTCTTCATCGGATATAATTATAACTTCTAAAACGCCTTCCTAACATAAATTTGTATAGAATTATAATACCAACCAAGGGTCCTACCAATTGCTGAAGTCGTTATGCCAATCCTATATGAATAAAAATACTTTGAAGCACTTCCAACAACTATATAAAAGGTTATGGTGCCTACACACTCGATAACATCATAAAAGACGTAGATTTATAGTAAGACAACTAACAACAAGCTTCTCCTTTCCCAGGTAAGGTTAAGGGGGTGTTTGGATTGGCTTCTTTTAAATGACTTATAAGTTAAAAGTCATAAGTAGGGAACCCCCAACTTTTGGCTTTTGATCTTTTTTCTTTGTACTTTTTCAGCTTTAAAAAAGTACTGTTAAGCAGTTTTTATACTATCCAAACACTTCCAAAACCAAAAAATAACTTAGAAGTCAAAAGTAACTAAAGATAAGTCAATCCAAACACCCCCTAAATCTCTCTTTCTATTTTTTGTCCAATGTGTTCCTTCTCATCAGATTTTTGTTAGTACTTTCTTCTACTCCATTAATTATGTTTATTTTATTTTGATTGTCCTTCTAACTTGCTTTGTCTTATCGTATTTTAATTAATTCAACTGTTTGTTCTTTTTCAACAGTTTCACAGTAATGTTAGAGGCAAGGTATAACTTTTTATTATTTCTCTGTATATGTTGGGTAATTTTCCCATCAATGATTCCAATAAAATATTTTCTACGAGTCAAATTGTTGTTATTTTTTTATACCATATTTTTTCTCCTTTTACCCTTGGTTCTATTCTAATTTATTTTTTCATCTCCCGTTAATTTGCATATGCCGTTAGTTTGTTTTTTCTCTTTTTACTGAATTACTTATTGTCCTTTCAAGTCAATACTACCAATAGTTTTGTAAAAACTCTAACAGAGGGTGGAGCAGAAAATGCGAGGACGATTGGAGTAGCACATAAGAAGGAGAAAATCAATAAATAAGGTTCATATCTATCAATATATGTCAAAGTTTGACCTCGAGATAATGATAAATGAAATAATATATCATAAAAAAGTTTCATACTAATCTTAGGTTTATCATTTATGAAATATAACTTTACTTATCTGGATTCCTTTCTGAGGATCATATTTGAATTTGATTGTTGTGTTTTTAACAATTTTTGCGTGAAGCTTTCGGCTCCCAAGCCAATTAATTAAAGAATCTTTGTTGTCACGCTCAATTAAAAAAAAATATTAAACGTGCATTTTTATCTATTTGTTAAAGAAGTCTCAATTTTAGAAGGAATAAGTTGAGTTAATGTATTAACTAATTGGTATAACTCGAGCAATGGCAAATATCTTTTGGATTTTTAATTCCAAGACACATTATCTACACCAATGTTGTGAAAAGCGACAAAAAGTGTGCTTAAAGCGCGAAGCAAGGCGCAAGCACTGCGCTTTTATGCTCTGAAGCGAGGCGGTGCTGAAAAAGCAAACGCTTCGGTAGGTGAAGCGAGAAGCACGCTTAAAAAAAAGGCGATAAAAAGCTTGCTTAAATGAGATGAGCGCTAGTTAGGGTTTTCTTTTAAAAAAATTGTAAGGTTTTTTTATCATTTCTGTAAATATACTTGGGCTACATCTTTCCAATTATTTTCCCTCCTTGGTCGACAGTCGACTGCTGCTACACTCTACATGTTAATTCTCTTCTTCTCTTCTCTTCTTCTCTTCTCTTCTCTTCTTCTCTTCGGTCAACTGTTGCTCTTTTTTTTCTCTTCTTCTCTCACTGCTGCTCTGTTTTTTTCTTTTTTTGTTTTGCTGGCTGCTGCTATGTTTTGTCTCTATATTTTTTTTCTTTCTTTTTTTGTTGTTCTGTGACTAAGTTACTGAGTTACTGTTGCTCTGTTTGTAATGTTATGACTTATGAGGATTATTGACTATCTATTTATTTTTTAATCTAAGAATATGTTAGCTCTATTCAGTTATTTAATATTTTTTTATTTTTATACTAAATACCATTTTATTTGAAAAAAGCATGCGCTTCGCTTCACACTTCTCGCTTCTGTGAAGCAGAAGTGAGCCCTCGTGGCTTTTTTTCGCTTCTCGCTTCCCAAAACACTGATCTACATAAACATCAAAATTGAGGGGGAGAAAAATTTGTACTCCCTCCGTTCCAATTTATGTGGCACCTTTCAAATTTCGAGATTCAAACAAGTCTATCTTCAACCATAATTTTTAAAATATATTTCAAAATTTTTGAATTATCAATTATTATGACTTATAGTACTTTTTACGTAGTTTTCAAATATATAAGTTTTATTTCAAAAAACTTGAAGATTTCATCCTCAAATTTACGATCAAACTTAAATTGTTTGACTCTCGTAATCCGAACTATGTCACATAAACTAGAACAGAGGGAGTATTAAATTCTTTTGACACTATTTTATTCATAATGTGTCAGTTTAACAAATCAAAACTAGAATACATAATTGATCGAAACCCGAATATCAAAAAGCTGAATATAAATCGATAAATATATTCCTAAAATATTAACCGACTTCTATACTCCAAAAAGCAAAGTTGTTTCTTCAAATAAATAATCCACATGGAATAAATCAAATTGCAATATTTAGCTTTACCTACTATTTAGACTTTCAATTTAACTAAATTATGTCTACTTGAATATTAGTCAATCTGCCATGAATTTGAAATCATTTCCAGTTCAAATCGAGTATAGTAAGACTTTTATATGGATGATATTAAGTTGAATTCATTGAAAGAACGGCATGAATGGGTTATTCAATATCACTTAATGATAGAATAATTCTCATTAAATTATATGGTTTTTATGCATATACAAATTTGACTCCCACTTAGCAAATGCAAATGCAAAGTAAAGGATAGAGAGGAAATGGAGGAGCTGCCAGAATATTTTCCAGCCAAGTCCTAGCCGGTGTTATCTGGCGGGTTTTTATGAAGGTGACGCGGATGGTTTGGGGGGTAGATTTAACAGATATTTAGGGGTTGTTTGGTTGGGAACACGTTATCCCAGGATATCTTGGGGTTAGCTATCGTGGGATAACTTATCCCACCATGCATATGGGATAACTTATCCCATCACTATGATATAATGGTGGGATAAGTTATCCCAACATGACAACCAAACAAGATACAAAAATCTTATCCCATCACTATTTATTTTTATCCTTCACACCAAACGACCCCTTAAAGTGAAAATGTTGGGGATTTGGTCCATAAGTCTTAACTTTTTGTATACATTATGGACTATTTCTCCCGAGTGGTATATATCAATGACCAAATACTTTGACCCTCATACATTAAGGACCATTTGGCCATTTTCTCTGCTGGTTTTGTAACCTAATTTTGGACAGTAGTTGATCTTTTCTTAGCAACGAAAATCATAAATGAATCTTAGCTAATGTATTTAAGCAATGAAAAGTTAATTACATGTATTAAGCCTGTAACTTTGAACTTTTTTGGGACTTTTTTAGCATGTGTGGATTTTACGCGTCACACAATAGAACGGATATGAGGTTTTTGGTTAAAAAGGGTTGGGTTTAGTATTCTCTACATTTTTGCTTAAAATCCACTTCAATATTTAAAATACAACACCAAATGACAATTCAACTCACAAGTTCATCCTCAAGATATTATGCTAAATTCAAATTGTTCCTCCTTCATATGAAGGATTGACGAACGTGAAATGTAGATCGACTAAATATCTACATACAATTATTAACATACATCGCACATTCGTAGAAACTAGTAAATAATAAATACAAAAACCTAAATTGGCGCAAAACAGAACCCAAACCATCAAACTGATCCTAGTCACCTTCAGCAAACGCAAACAATCCAAATAATATTTTTTCTTCTCAGTTACATTATTAGCCCTTAGAATGCCATATCCAGAAAGGTGTCAGTTTACTTGACTGGGAAAAACCACCTCTTGGCTAGTAAGGACTTACAATATGTTAAGCAATTGCAAGAAGAAGATAGTCTTTTTAATTTATTTTTTAGACAAGTGTCTCATCAATTTTGTACCCAAAAATACAGAATTTCCAGAGTTTTGAAAATAGAAGTATTATTTTGATGTTGGAGTGAAATGGGACAAAGAAGGGAGCATAATATATACTCATCCTGATCCAAGGTGAAAACAGTAAGAAGCTATTAGAGTGCACATTCTGTCTTTTATATAGGAACTGCAATGCTTCTAGACAATTCAATCACAAACATTAATTGCTATAGAACGTTTATCCAATAATCAACTACGCCTCAATCCCAATTAGATGAGGTCCAATAAATTGTCCTCACTATTCATGTCCATTTCATTCCAATACAGTTGGATATATAAATTTTTATACCATCATGTCATCTTTACTTATTGTACTAGGTCACGTGTCTTATTATTAATATTGCAACCTCTTACTTTATTCAAGTTAAAGACCAGCAAACGCACATAGGCGGAGCTTTTGCTATAACCATCGTACTTTTCAAAAAATGCACGTGCACATGCAGGTATTCACAAATTCAGGAAAAAGAAGCAACTGGATGTTAACAAATCTACAAGATTGCCTTAAAATAGACAGTCAAGCCTACAACTTCCACTTTCAGCTACCAAAAGTAGGCACACATACACAAAGTAAAACTAATAATGACAAACGCAAAAAGCAGGTATTTTGTGTCAATTAAAGAACTAACCATCAGACGAGGATGATCCACCAACAGGAGTCCGACGCCTGTATTTCCTGTTAACAGCATCATTTGAGAGCTTACGGAATGCCCCCTTTGAATCAATATTCTCTTGAGACGTACTTTTTCCATCTAAGTCCATAGTATTTAACCTGAACCCAATATAAAATCAAATTCACAATTTCAAACTGCCAACAAACCCATCTACTAGGAAAATCTCGGAACCCAAAAAAAAATCGTTTGAAGAAACAAAATCCATAATCAAGTCCATAAGAAATGTAAAATTTAAAGAAAAAACGCAAGAAATCTGAAAATTTAGGGTTTGAAGAAATAGATCAAAAGGGCAAACCTTCGGAGCGAGCTATGAAGTTGCAGGAATTGATTTGCTGTGTTTATCTTCCTCCTCTCGCTTCGTGTATCTACTTCTGCTGTGTGAGAGCTAGGGCTTTTTATTTTTGCGCCAATAAAGGTAAGAAGAAAAGATATCTTTTGTTTAAGATGATAAAGCCCCAATTTTTATTTTCATTTTCATTTTAAATATGGACTTTGCTATAAAAGAAAAATGAAAATAAAATGGGCTAAACTCGGGCCATGTTAGCAGGGGTATGCAAAAATCGAACCGACTGATAAATCAACTCGAAAAAAATATTATTAGTTAATTATTATTGGATTAACGGGTTTTTAATGTTTTATAAAAAAAAAAGATTGTTGGGTTATCGATTCGATTTTGGTACCTCATACCTTACTGGTTACTGTGTTTGCCTTTTAGAGCTCGTTTGGATTGGCTTAAAAAAAATAGTTTTAAGTAAAAAATAAAAAGTCAAATTTAAATGTCTTTTAAATCAAAAAAGTAAAAAGTAGAGGAGACCTACTTTTGATTTTTAACTTATTTTAAGTTATTTTTTACATTGTCAACACTTATTAACTTATTTTAATTCATTTTGTGACTTATTTTAAGTTATATTTATATTTGTTAAACACTTTCAAAAGTCAAAAACTGACTTAAAAGTAGGTTTGATAAACTTTTAAGTCAATCCAAACACATTCTTAGTCAGTCATCAGTTCACACTTCATAGTGACTTTGAGTTTACAACTTCACATTATACAAAACTTCAAAATCCAAAGTAAAAACCTCATTCCTCTGAATTTCTCTTTCTATTACACATGTATAGTTCTTTATATGTTAGTTATTACTGTTTTTATTTTATGAATGTTCTATAAAGTTACTTTATTATTTTGTTGCGTCAAACTGTCAGAGAAGTCGTATATTTATCTTATAAGCATTTTTTATTGGTTAAATCAAAAACAAAATCGTTAAGGACCAAAATCGATAAAATATCTTATTGATTTGATTATTTGTTTAGTATATTTAAAAATCGAAAACCGATAAACCAAACCGATAATATATAAAATCGAACCAATCGATGCACACCCCTAGCCATGTAGTCCTCTAAGCAATTGTATAGTTGGTTTTGGAGAGTTATTAAATGATTTGGTTTGACTTGGTTTGATATTGGAAAAAAAAAACCCGACTATATTTGGATTCTTTTGATTTTAACTAAAAAAAGTCAACCTAAGACCAAATCAACCCGACATTATAAATATAATTTTTAAAATTTATTTTTTACATAAAAATATTTACTTTGATGTAATTTCTAAATATTATATGTTTTCATAGTTTTTATCTTTTAACATATTTTTTCAAGTTTTTTGAGATTTAGAATTTTGAATGGTCCAATAAAGGTTATAGTCCATAGATATTAGAAACTATAATAAAGCTCAATTCGAAATCAAATCAATATTAATTATAAGAAAATAAATTAATTCAACACTAAGAATGACAATAATGTTGAATATTTGTTCTTTAGTTTTACATTGGTTTAGACATTTAAAATACATAATCTAATTTTAATTTTTCTTTAATATTTAATTATGTAATTAATACTTATTAGACTTATTTTAGCATGATTTAGTACTTTTAAATTATGATTATTTTCATTATGACTTATCAATTTGCAATATTTATTTTGTATGATTTCATTATTATTTTTTATTGAATATTTTAGTGTCCTCACTCATCTCATATTTTGTGTTATTTTTTTAAGAAACATCTTAGATAGTTGTATTTTGGTTGGACTAAAGAAATATTTGGAGCACAAGTTAATTATATATTTGTATGAAAACTTTACTGGAAAGATCCAAAAACCTGAAAAACTCTGAGATTTATTAGTTTGGTTTGATTTAAAAAATTTAAAACTCAACACAAATGATTTGGTTTGGTATTTAAAAAATCCGAACAAACCCAAAATAATCCGAGCTTTATTAGTTTGGTTTGATTTATAAATTTAAAATTTTTACACAAATGATTTGGTTTGATAAACCCGAACCAACCCGGTCATATACACCCCTAGATCCTTAATGAATAGGGTTTGAATTATTTTGATTCTTCATATATATTATTTAATTGAAATAATTCTTAATATATATAATATGCGATCATTTTAATCTTAAATCATAACTCTATTAAAAAAAGTAACAGTTTCCTCATTTCCTTTCTCACCTCCCTGCTTCCTCCACCTCCCTCTCTCTACTTCATCATAATTGAACTTTACTTTTCAATAGAGTAGTACCTCCTATGATAAATATCCTCAATACAGAAAATGGACAAAAATACTCCTGAACTATAGGAAAAGGTTAAAAATATCATCCATCCATCTTTGGGTCTAAAAATATCATTTTACTCATCTTTTGGTCTAAAGATACCTTTTCATTCACATTTTTGGCTCACATCTATCTATCTATCTATCTATATTACTTTAAAAGCATGAACTCCTAACTTGAATGTTAAATTACTATAATATCTCTAACTTAGGTTGTGACTTTTTCAATGAGTTGTGACTTTTTCGATAAGTTGTGACTTTTTCCGAAGGGTTGTGATTTTTCCATGAATTGTGACTTTTTCAATAAATTGTGACTTTTCCAAAGAGTTGTGACTTTTTCAATAAGTTGTGACTTTTCCAAAGGGTTGTGACTTCTCAAAAAGGTCATGATTTTTCAGATAAGACACAAAAAATATTTGTTCATACTACACTTTGTTGACTATAAATAAATGGACTTCCTCTCATTTTTCAACCACAAATTTTTTAATCTTCTACTCTTCTTCTTCTTGCATTTTAATTTTTTTGTGTGATTTATTGTCGTTGAGCGAGTTTGAAGTTTAGCGGAATATGAGGTACCACTATTCTGATGAAGTAAGTCGTTCTATCCTAAGAGGGTATATTCCATAACCTCGAGTACTTGAGAAAAATAATTTTGATGATATAATAATTATTTTTTTGCTTAATATATACATTAGTGTGTAATGTTCCAATATATGAAGTTAACATGATGTAGTCTAAATTCATTTGTTTTTGTTAACAATTTCTATTCTGATGTAGATGTATGCTTCTGAATATCTTTTTCAAAGTTTAGAGAATTGTCACGATTTGTTTTTGAATCTCAAGACAAAAGAATGACTTTATTTATCAATGTTACTTATGTGATTTAGACTATCATGAAGTTTGCTTCAAAATAGTAATTACTACATAAACATTGCCCTTTTGTTTCACTTATTTACTATTTCTTAATATTTTAGTATTTTAGACGAAGGAAAGTTCATATGACTTGTAATAACACCAGTTGAAGTTTGTATTATTTTAATTTTTATTATTTATTTAATAGTTAATTTAATGAGATAAATATTTTCATTAATGCAAATATATATTTATATTTGGGTAGGTATTTCTATTTAAATTAAAGTATTATGTATGTCACAAATGTATTATCAAGTTAACAAGATCTTCTAACTTCAAAATATATTATTTTAAAATGTTCCGAGTTTTTTTTAACTCACAACCAATGTGAAAATATGTGAATATATAAAATGTAGTTGTTCTCTTCACATATTCATATGACTTCTAACCAATTTAATGTGGAATACACATGCAAAACACACTTGGTTAGATGACAAGAAAAGTACAAATCAAATATTGTCTATAAGGTAATATTAGTGAGATAAGACTAATTACATGATTAACCTCATCAAATTGAAATAAATATATACATTATTGCATTTAACTAATAAAATTTTTCATTGACCATCTTCATAGGTTTGCGTGAATAAGAAATATATATGACGCTCCACGTTGAACATTCACAAAAGAATCTGCAATATTATTTTTTGCTAAGCTTATTATTCAAATCTTCGCTTAAATAAACAATACTATTTACTATAACATATAATTTTAGAATTGATAATCACGTGCAACACACGTGTCGAAAAACTAGTATACTATTAAAACTAACAACCCTTTCTTTATTTTGGTTTTTAAAATTATTTATTATGTGTTATTTTCTTATTGGATGAAATAAAAACATCATCTCTTCTTGATTTTCTCCATAATTTATCCAAGTCAAAAGAACCCCAATTTTATTTTATTATTAAAAAAATCTAATAGTTTTTTATGTTTATTGTATTTTTTATTTTAAGTTTGTTTTGGATTGATGAAGAAGGATATTGTTTTGACTTGGATAAATTATAAGAAAATATTTAAATTTTTAAAAAAATACCACTGTATTCGTATTTTGTATTTGTTGTAGGGTTTTTTAAAATAATTTTTTGGGGGTCATGAAATAGGTATATTGTTTTAACTTGAATAAATTATGAAAATAATCTTTAATTTTCTTTAAAAAATTATCTATATTATTTATCAAATATTTTATGTTTTTTTTTTTGTTTGTGTATGTTATATGGTTCATGTATTCATCACATGCATATCTTTTTCTTCTTTTTTCAAATGTTGTATAATAAAGTTATTTTAACGGTTAGAAAATAAAAAAAGTAAGAAATATTACTTGTGAAGCATTGATGAAGAGGTTAAGATACTTTCCCCTTCTGCAAAATAGGTTAAACTAAAATAAAGTATTCAAGAAAGAAAAACCCAGCCTGAGAGTGTAGTTTGTAGATAGTGAAAATTAATTACATAATTAAATTTGATCAGAAGTGTGTTAACATGCCACCTATCCGTTGGTTTTTATATTTTAGAAAAAAGATTTTTACATTTTTTTTCTTATAATTTATCCAAGCTAAAATAATATGCATGCTTCATGACCCCAAACAAATTAGACTGATAAAGAATTTCCATTAACATTTGCGCACAAAGTAATTGTGAAATTTTTTTCTTACAAAATCCAAAGACTTTGAAGTGGTGAATTATTGTTTTCTTTAGAATCGAATTGTAGAAACATCCTAATTTTGGAATTATGTAATTACTTCACACTTATCAGTAAAAGCCAAATTTATTTTTTAAGAAAATACTTTTAATGGTTTGATTTTGTACCAAATGATTGTGGGTTGTAGTTGGTGGGAAAATTAGTATGTACCAAATGTGCTGATGGAATGTTATGAGTCATTCAAAATGAGAGTTCACTATAAGAAGAAACACATGAGAAGTTTGAAAGTATTGTATTCGCAAAATATACTTAATTATCGAACATACACAACCATGCAATAACAGTGGCAAAGGCTTTCTAAGACCCAAAAATCTAACTTAATTAAACTTAAAGCCATACAAATTTTTAAAAAAATGACAATATCAAATAATCTCAAAAAATTCAATTCATAATTTTATTTACTGAATATAGAGAGTATGCTCTCTTAATCAACTCAAAACTTTACTATTAATTATATTTAATATTAAATTATTTTATTTTAATTCATTTTTTCTATAATAATTGTAGAGTTTTAAACTTCAAGATATCTTTTTCAAAAAGAGTAATTCTAATCAAATACCAATAAAGATAAAATTAATTTTAGGAATTTAACATATTATATAAATCAATCAAGTTATATGGAAAAAATTATTATATGACCAAAGAGTCATTTCAAAATAAAAAATCGTATGAAGATTAACATAAGGAAAACGCGGTCTTATAATCTTATTCAAATATAAATTGATTTTTTTTACAACAAATTGATATAATTTTTAAATTTTAATTAAATTTCACAAAATTTGGCCTCTTTTCCATAAAATTTTTGAATATATATATATTGAATTTCTTAAAATAATTATAAATTTGATTTAAAATTATTGAATTCAGCTAACATTCATGACGATTTCAAGCTCGCCACTGATAAACAAGATAAAAAAAAGAATCGTATAGGCTAAGAAACAATCAACTTTCCCCATTAATGGAGTTTGAGCTTTCACCAACAATCATAGATAAAAGAGAAAAGATATTATTGAGAGTGAAAACTGAAAAGATCAATACAATGTTTGTATATATATAAACACTGATTGAGTCTAACACATCTAACAAACTTAACCAACTAGCTATGCTAAAATTGTAACTAACTTTGTGAATCCTAACTAACTAATGAATAAACATTGTACCTCATCTAACTAATGCACTCTTATCATCCCCCCCCCCCCCCTCAAGTTGGAGGTGACTTAATTACAGACAACTTGCTTAAAAGAGTAGTATGCTTGACACCAGTCAAGGCTTTAGTAAAGACATCAGCCAGTTGTGAATCGTGGGGATGTGGTGAAGTGTGATCAATCCTTGTTATAGCTTAGTTCTGACAAAATGACAATCCACCTCTATATGTGTAGTTCTCTCATGAAAGACTGGATTCTTAGCAATGTGAACTATTGTTTGACTATCACAAAAGACATGTATAGGTAAGGAACACTTCACTGAGAGCTCATCAAGCAATCTTTCCAACCATACCAATTCACCTACCACTTGTCTCACAACCCTGTACTCTGCTTCTATTGAGGATAGAGACATTGTGGCTTGTTTCTTAGATTTCCAACTAATGGGGCTATTAGTACGAAATAACCACTCACCAGCCTCCTTGAATCGGGACAAGAGGCCTAATCTGAATCACAGTAAGCACTAATGGTAAGGTCAGATTTGTTTGAGATAAAAACTCTCAGTGTAGGGTCTTGTTGCAAATATCTTAGCACATGATAGGCTGCCTTCAAATGGAGTTCTCTAGGGGATTGCATAAACTGACTAAGGTGCTAGACACTATATGTTATGTCCATCCTTGTGTTAGTGAGAAAGTTAAGCTTGCCTATTAGCTTTCTGTAGTGAGTAGGATCTGACAGTACTGTGCCTTCTATGAGTTTCAGTTTCTCAGTAGAGTCCAATGGTGAAGTAGTGGGTTTATAATTCATAGAGTCAAATTCCTTCAAGAGATCAAGAGTAAATTTTCTGGGTGAGATGAGAACATCCTGTCTGTACAATATCTCCAAACCAAGGAAGTAATACAACCTTCCTAACTCTTTTATCCTGAACTGGTCATGTAAGAAAGCTTTCAAGGAAACAATCTCCTTCATGTCAGTACCAGTTAAGATAATATCATCAACATATACAACAACAAACACAAGAGAGCATCCAGTCCTCTTATAAAACAGTGAATAATCACTATCTGAATGAGTGTATCCTTTTGAGCAAAGACTGTTGGCCAGCTTGTCATACCATTGTTTGTTGGCCTATTTCAATCCATACAATGACCTTTTCAACCTGCAAACTATGTTACTACTATCCACTGCCAGGCCTTGTGGTAATGCCATGTATAATTCCTCATTTAAATCACCATGGAGGAAAGTATTATTGACATCCAATTGATACAGGTTCCAACCTTTCTTGACTGCTAGGGAATTTAGGGTCCTAACTGTACCACAGGTGAGAATGTTTCATTATAATCTATTCCAGCCTATTGAGTGTACCCCTTCACCACCAGTCTAGCCTTGACCTTTATACACTGCCATCTTCCTTGTGTTTAATCTTGTACACCCATTTACATTCAATAACATTCTTTCCTTTAGGCAAGGTAACTAGCTCCCAATTATCATTTGCATACAGGGCATCAAATTCTTGTGTCATTGCCATTTGCCAAGAAGGATTCAAAATTGCCTCATCATAAGAGAAAGGTTCAACATCATGTGAAACATTATAGATCAACTACTGGCTATTAGGACACAATGTAGTGAAACATACATGATCAGGGTGAGATATGAATGATGTGAGTGAGTGTGTGGATCAGAAACATCAGGTATGGGTGGAGAAGGATGTAAGTTGGAGAAGGGTGTAGGTGTAATCTTTCAAGTAGCTTGGAGGGGGGGGGGGGGGTGAAGGGACCTAGTTATTCTTTTAGGTGCAAATGGAGCATCACCAAGGGAAGAAAC
>JAJOOR010028552.1:0-14345 GCA_036250505.1 Solanum acaule
ATATGGTTTCTTAAGTTGAGGGGTGGGTTTCTAGAACATATACTTGACTCTATTTGCTCTCGTTTTTTTCGTACACATATAAATTCGTATTTGAAGCAAACTCATTAATTTTTGGATTCGTCACTAGACAATTGATGAGGTAAGTAACATATAGATGTACAAGTTTATTTTATTTTTGTTTTTTCAGCCGATGTTTGATATCCGAATTGAGATTTTAATGAATTTCGATTTGTGCCACATAAGACCTATCTAAGGGAGAGGTGAGTCCTACACGATTTATTTCATATTTAAGACTCAAATATGAAACCTCTCATTAAGAGTTAATTAAGAAATCATATACCATAATTCTTGTTAATTGTTTTTTCTATTGATATTGTGAGATTTTGGAGTAGACTTGTATGACAGGGAAACTACGAAGGCCAGATCATTATTGTTTGACCCCTATATATGGCCTACAAGTTGAATAAGAAAGGACCAAGTGTCCAATTTGTTTCTTGTATTAAAGCAATGATTAGGTTGAGGGGGAGAGTTTAATACTACATCTGTCTGTTTTTAATTGTCATAGTTTCTTTTTTAAGAGTTAAATGATAATAACTTTGACTAACATTTTATGATATATTTTTTCATCATATTGATATGCAAAAAATGAAATTTATAGTATTTTTCCTATAATTTGTGAATATCTAAATCTTTTATTTAAAATATCAAATTAATGTAATATAATTTAATTTTAAAAATTAATCAAAGTGAGCCAAATTAGTCAAATCTAATTTAACTTCGAAAAGCGCAACATACAATTACAAGTGGACAAAAAGAGTGATACTTTATTCAGGTTAATTTTGAGCCAAATGATTTGGAACACAATATATTGATACTCCCTCCATTTCAAATTAATTGAATTATTGAAATATTTCTCATTTTTCAAATTAACTTAATTGTTCAATTTTCAAGACTACTTTTATAATGTTCTTTCAATTTTACCCTTCATTAGTTAATATTTATTAATTAATGTTTAGTTATTTTAATCATAAATTTGATAATAATAAATAAAGGTAAAAATGGAAAGTTATACCTCTTCTTTTCTTAAAGGGTGTGAAACACCTCAACAATTCAATTAATTTGAAATAGAGGGAGTATTATTTACTTACTTTCAATTAAATAATTACTACTATCTGTTAATTTTTATTATCTGCTCAATGACTATGCTCAATCATATCATTCTACAATCATTGAACCATACAACAAGGTAAAAGAATGGAAGAAAAATTATAAAAAGCTATTTTTTTTCCCAAACAAACTAAAAAGGTCTTGCGGTCATGTGAGGTGGAATCAAAATTTTTAGTTAATAAATTTTTGAATTACTAAGATTTTAAATATATCGTTTATACATATCACATATATTTTTATATACAATTATAAAATTTAAAATAAAATTACTGAGTTCTCCTTAATTCACAATTATAGGGTTAGCTCCTCCCTACCACATAAACGGAAACGGAGGGAATAAATATCATAGGTAGGTATTTATAAATGAATTTACCAAACCTATAGAATAATGTATACCCATCTAATGGAAATGGTTCACATATATCTATACTATGGGAAATTGAGTAAATTTTCTTTACAATAATATATTATCTCACATATATATCTTTACCGTCAAATATTTAGTCCAACTATGTCTTTTTTTCTAAAATGATTTTCACTTAATCTAATTACGAGATTAATTAATCAATTAGCACTAATAATTTTCTTGTACTCTTGTTGTTGGTTCCGCAATGTAATAGAAATTTGTAATGATGAAATTTCCCTCATCGAATTGATTGCTTTCCTTCTGACTTCTGTACATCTTGAAAACGATCAAAGAGAAGCAAACAGTATTTATTTTTTAAAGAAAAAATAATAATAATAAATTTTCATCTAAAAGATAAATAGTTGAATTCTATAAAAAAAAATCTATAACTTTTAGGGCTTGTTTGATAGGAGGAATAACTAGTCACGGAATTATTTTTAGGGTAAGCTTAGTTCATGTTTGGTTGAGATAAAATTGTGAAATAACTTATTTCGAGATTAATTATCCTGGGATTGTTGTGGCGTAGAATGGAGGGCAGCGTGTGCCGATAGTCTCGATTGAATTTTATTTTATATATATATATATATATAAAGTGTATAAATATTAACCATGGCACCCTAAGACACCATGAGTTTTGTGGTGCCAGTTTAAGGTATGTAACACCTTTGGGATGTATTTTCTTGAAACTTTTTATAGTGAAATTCATTATTTTAAAAAAATATGGATATGTAGAATAAAATTCTAGACCTCTTCTAACTAAGACTTTGAATAAATTTAAATTTTGTATAAGAACTTGGGCAGGAAATATATAACATATACTCTTCTATTGTGAATACATATGCTACTGTTCAAAGAAGTGTGGCACCTAAAACATGTTATATAAGTGGAGATTTCAATTTTTGAATCCAACTCTGATTAAAATAGGCCTGTAGAATCAAATATTTCCTCAATTATAACACATGTCAAGATCTAGTGTCAATTATTAAGTAGGGAAATCATTTAATAAATAGGAATATATTTGGACCAAATAATTTTTTTAGGAACTTGTACATATAGCCACTCAAAAATAGCATAATTACTCTCCATAACTATAGTTTGATAAGTACAATTCGTAGCTACATGTCATAGGGAGGAGAGAGGCGAGCGAGAGAGGGAAAAGAGTGGGAGAGAGGTGAATTGTATATGTATATCGATTAGATAATTGTATATTATACATATGTATTTGTATTTATGGAAAGCGAGATTGGGAGAGGGAGGAGAGAGGCGAGCGACAGAGGGCAGAGAGTGGGAGAGAGGTGAATTGTATTTGTATATCGGTTAGATAATTGTATATTATACATATGCTTTTGTATATATGGCAAGCGAGATTGGCAGAGGGAGGAGAGAGGCGAGTGATATTGGGTGTAACGACCTGATTCCGTCGTTAGGGAAAAGCCAATGGAGAAAGAGTTGGGGTCAGAAAACTTTTCGTAGTAACTTGGAAATTTTCAACCTAATCCAATTTTGGACAAAATCGGAGTCAATAAAGTCTAGGGAAATCTGGTAATAATTAGGTGATTTAATTATGATTTTGATTACATGAGTGGATAGCTAAGACGTTAAGAAACCCATACGATTTTACAGAATCGAATTCGGGAGAGTAGAACTCCCGAAAATGATCTTAGTGTGAACGGGTGGTCTTTGAATGTCAAGGGTTGAAGGTGTGTTGTAAAATGGGGGCTTGGAATTCAAATTCTTGCATTCTGTCTCCGTGAAAGCCGCCATAGCTGGATTGATGCCACTGTAGTGGGGTCGCTGTAGCGAGATGGGTCCCGCCATAGCGGGACAGATGGGACTTAAATAGGGTAAAACCTCCCAAAAATGTTATTTTCTGCAAAAGTTCGTTCTTGAGAGCTAAGAAACGACCCAAGGCTATTTCTTGAAGGTTTTCCACCTCTTCTAGCACTAAAGGTAAGGATTTTACTCCCCTAATCCGTTTTTCGATCCTTAGAATGTAAATTCTTGGGTAATTATCGATGAGGGAGGGTTTGATCTGGGAGTTATGGTGGAAAAATCACTAATCTGGATATGGGGATCAAGGGTTTGGTCTAAGGTTATTGGGTTTGTTATAATCTGGATAATTAGACCTTTGATTGTTGATCCTTGCGTATAAATTGTTGTTTGTAGACCTAGAACACGTGGAGAGAATTCAGAAAGGGAAGATTCAAGTGCCTTAGGGGATTCAAGTTTAGATTCGAGGTAGGTGATGATTGTGATTTCATGTTGCTGTGATATATGTTTGTAATTGCTTCATTATGCATGTATGTATGTGAATGTTGCATTATGATCACCCTAATCGTAAATGAGGATAATTGAATAATTGTATGTCATGAATCACATCTTATTGTATGATTGTGAGAATATACATTGTGATTGTGATTGTGGTTTGTTGAATGGATCGGGTGTTATATTCCGACACACTAACTTGGATCGGTTGCCACGTTCCGACATAAATATGGGATCGGTTGCCACGTTCCAGCATAAATATAGGATCAATTACCACGTTTCGGCATAAACATTGAATCGGGTACCACGAACCGGTACACTAACAGTTTGGGTTTGGGTTCTATGAGAGGACCATTGAATTGGTTTCCGTGAGAGGACCATTGAATTGTGTTGTGTATCTACTTGTGTTAATTACGTTCATATCTAATGGTGATTGAGGTTGAAAGACTGTTTGTTGCTCTAAAATGATAACCAATGTGTATTATTGAGAACGTGGAATGCTACATTGATCCTGGAAAAATGACTAATATTGTATATGTTCGGTACATGTCTGTGTTATAATATTGTGGTTACTTGCATGTGTTTCACTTATTAGGATAGCCGCGTGATCCTACCAGTATATTGTGGTTGTGTACTGATACTACACTTGCTTGTTCTTTGTTGAGTACAGAGCATCTTCAGGCGGCTATTGATAGACCTCACCTAGGTGACTATTGAGCGTGACCGGATTCAACGGTGAGCCAGTTCTTCCAGGCTGTTGTGGATCTCTCTTGTTTAATTCCACTCTTTTCAGACTAAGACTATTTGTTAAAGGTGTTTGTTTAGTTTCGGGGTTGTACCCCTTGTTCTTAGACTTGTCGTTAGTAGAGTTTTGGTACAATGACTTTCAGGTTCTAAGAGTTAAGACTTCCACATTAGTTTGGTTAGTTATTTGTTTAAACCTTTGGAGTTTATGGGAACTCCGTATTTTTATTGCCATTTAAACCTGCTTCCGTATATTTAAATACATAGTTTTTGGTTAAGTTATTTAGTCTGGGTTATAGTAATGGTTCTCTAACCTGAGGGTTAGTGTGGATGTCAATCACGACGGTCTAAGTCGTGACAAAATTGGTATCAGAGCCCTATGTTCGTTGATCTCATTGTACCAAAACGAGTCTAGTAGAGTCTTGCGGAACGGTACGATGACGTCCGTACTTTTCTTCGAGAGGCTATAGGACTTTAGAAAAAACTCACTTCTTTCTACTCATTCGTGCTATGAGTTAAATCCAATTGGTATTTGAGTGATACAAATTGGTATCTTTCTTCCTTCACTCTATGGTCCAAACTAGAGCAACAAAAGTGGTAACACCATCTCTAGCAAGAGAAGATGTGTATAGACTACCGACAGTTGAATAGGGCCACCATTCAGAACAAGTATCCATTGCCTCAGATAGATGACATTTTGACCAATTGTCAGGTGCATCGATTTTCTCTAAGATTGAATTAAGGTCTGGTTACCATCAGTTAAAGATTGAGGCGGTTAAGATTTGGGTTCGACTAAGTTCTATGATTGAAATTAACAGTTTTGTGGGGTTCGCTAGCTACCATTGTCGTTTGTGGTATGAGTTGAGTCCAATTGGTATCTCCCGATTCCAATTGGTATCTCAACGAAGTGAACTAGACGCCGTAGTCCCAACTGAAGGGACACAAGCAAGTTAATTGGAACTGATAAGATTTCAATTGATATCTGGCCTTAAGGGTCATATAAGGCATAAATGATCAGTAATGGTCGTCTATGGAACGAACTAATTAAAGAATTTGGACTTGTCTGCAAGTTGTAACTACTTGAGTGTCGTGAAACTTATTGTGAAAAGAAAGTCATCACGAGATTAGGTGCAAGGGTCTAGATAAATTACGATGTGGTTTGTAAGCGAGAAATCTGGACATGCGTTGGGACCAACTGATAACCGTGTGAGAGTCTGGGTGTATCCTGGGGATATGTGTGTGGTAGTGTTGAAATCATGTAAAAGGATTCTAAAGTGCGTACTTCGTTGGGTTGACCGGGGGGTAGACAATGACTGTTCTAGCTAAAGGGATTTTCTTAAATGCTTAGTTATAGCCGGGGAAACTAAGGGAAATATAGAAAAGAGATGAACCCCAGAAATTGTTGATAGGGGTTCTGTTTGTGTCAGGGTCACTGGGGCGGGATTTTCCCCGCCACGGATAGATCGCCAGTACGGGATTTTTCCCGCCAGAGCGGGACAGGGCAAGACAGAATATCAGCCATGTCTCCCTTGTTTTCCCTTGGTCACAATTATGGACCCCGAATCATACCCAAACTAACCCCTGCGATCTAATTCAGTGTTCAGCAATCGAATATAAGTTATAAAGTGTGTTAAAATTATGGAGAACTGGGCATATGAGTAGGAAATCAGTGAGGTCGTGGAGGTTGGGGAAATGGTAATACGAGTAGAGGAGCAGTGCAGCCAGGCAAGTAGGTTGCCCGTCAAGATGACATGGCTCAGTTTTATGTTTTTTCGGGCAAAACCGAGTTTAAGGGTGTGATGCAGTGGTCACAAGTGCTACTCTTGTATGTGCCCGGATGACTATTATTTTGTTTGATTCGAGTTCTACTTATTCGCATGTGTCAGTTCAATTGCCTAGGGATTTGATGTGGTTTGTGATATACTTGATGCCCCCATCATTTTTATACCCCAATTGAAGAGTCAGTCATAGTCCCCCATGTGTATTGTGTTGTCCTGTTGTGGTTATGGATTTTCAGATTTAGGTTGATTTGGTTATGTTGGATATGACTGACTTGATATAATTTTAGGCATGACTTGGTTGTCCCCCTATTATACCGGGTTTAATTGTAATACTAAGTTGGTAACTCTAGAGATCCTCGATAGGGAAAATTAGAGTAGGAAGGGGTGTACAAGCCTAAGCTAGCTAAGATCATATCCTCCTTTCGGACTAGAAAACTGGTAGGGCAGGGTTGTTTGGATTTTTTTGGCTCATGTTTGGGATGTTGAGGTTGAGTCTCCCTTTATTGAATCTGTTCCGGTGGTATCTGAGTTTAAAGAAGTGTTTCCTACGAATTTGGCTGATATGCCTCCGAATAGAGATATAGATTTCTGCATTGACTTAGAAACTGAAACTTGCCCCATTTCCATCCCTCCGTATCGTATGGCTCCAGCAGAAGTAAGAGAGCTTAAGACTCAAATCCAAGAGCTTCTTTAAGGTTTCATCCATCCTAGTACTTTCCCGTGTGGTGCTCCTATCTTGTTTGTTAAGAAGAATGAGGGTAGTATGAGGACTGGTGATTTTATCTTAAGCCATAAGGGAGTGGATTAATACCGGAATGACAAGCTTATGGATAAAGAAAGTCCTATTGAGTATACTTGGGTGGAAGCAATTGAAGATGTTATTAACAAAGTGCGTATAAAAATGGGGTTAGTCCTTTGAAATTGATGAGTGTGCCTGAGTTTGAGGTGTCGTGTTGATGAAAAGGTTGACTTCGTAGTGATAGTTAGGCCTGACTAAGCATAATGGTAATAAGAGTTTGTAATGGGATGCAACTATATAATAAGATTGCGGTTAAGTGAACTTGGGTAGTAATTATGACTTGCGAGTATCTAAGGTTGTGGTTTCCTAATATTTGGTAAGTAACATGGTTGCATGGAAGGTTTTAAGAAATGGTGGGACACCACTCGAATAGAATTTAAAAGAGTTAGGGTTATAATGAAGGAAAATATAGTGGAATGTAGTACATCCTTTAGAGAGAAACTAGAGCAACAATGTTTTATTTGATTGCAAAGGCTGAAGAGATATCTTCAGAGGGTTAGATAATTGGGTTCAGAGACGCGTGATTTCATTTGTTTTGTTATGGCTATGGTAATAGTGTCACAAGTCCTCCAGTTTGGTTAAAAACTATTGGAAAGGACTTGAGAAAAGAGTGGATAGACATTAGCTCGAGTGTGATGATAAGTGTTTTGTCTCTGTTTTGAGTTTAGTAATTAGTACAATCGAATTTTTAGCGAAAGGTATTGTAAGATCGATGGAGAGGCGATCAATGATAAGCGAAGATCCATGAATTCATAAAAAAATTCAAGGTATAAGCTAATGTTGAGAGATAAGGGGATTGTGTTATACGGTTGAATTTACAATTCATATTTTTCATTGTAAGTCTACATTCGTGGTGATGTATTCTGTCAAGGTATAAACTATAAGGTGAGAAATGATCAATTGTATCAGGTATTGAACCTTTGAAAGGATTTACACTTGACTTGAGTCGTAAAGTTTATTACTTTTGATTGTTAAAGTATCTAAGGGAGGTTTTCATTTAAAAAGTGTTGCTTTAGAGTAAGGTAAATGATCAGAGTGTTCATGATGGTTGTTAGTATTAAGAGTGTGGACTTCAGTGAAATGATGTGAGGAGTATGTGAAGTCAACTGAATGGGAATGATTGGTATTGACTTTTCATAGGAAAACCTTTAGTGTTATTCCGTGAAATACTTACGTGACCATCTATTTTGTTTTGTACACGGTAGTGAGTATGTTTCACTAGCTATAATTATGTGTGTTTTCACTTTTGTGGGTGGATCCCTAGTGGTGGATCATGGGTTCCAACCCTGCGATATTCCCTTGATGGAGTGGGAATATTGGGAAGATTTGGTTATTCCAAATGACCTATTTGGTGTTTTCTTGGAGTTGTTAAATTAATTAGTTGTTCTACATGTACCACCTTGCTTATGAGAATTTCTAGAGGAGCTACCATGCAAATTTGTGGTTGTCCAATAATCTTAATATTCCTCTTGTCGTCGAAGTCATGTATCGATTTTGTGTGGTTGAATGTGGGAATCATTGGGTCCAATTCTACTATTCTTAAGAGGTAATCTACAATTTCTAAATCTAGCATTTTGATAGTGTTGTTGGAGGGTTTGTATGCTTGGACATATCCCTCGATAAATATCTGATTTCTAAAAATCAAAATTTTTATAACTTAAACTCATGGGAAATTGGGTTTTGAGATGAAGATGTTGATAAGAACTATGATTATTTGGGTATTATAATTGTGTGTTGGTTGGTTCAGGTTCACCTATAATTGTGTCGAGTTTTGATCTAGGATTTTTCATGGTTATGTAAGAAAGGATTCGTCCTAATGTTTGTATCAAGTCTTTGATAACATGTTGCAGACATGTGTACGATCAACTTTGGTGGTTATAGGGAATAGATTTGTTGTTAGTTAAATGCATATACAACAATAATTATCACTTGAGTATTGTGATGACTTTATTGAAGCATTGTATGGAAGGATGTGTAGGTATTCAATTGGTTGGTGACAAAGATTATATCATAAAGTGAGACTCAGTTGTGTTAGACAAGACCCTCTGTATGAAGAAGAATCTGTTGAAATTCTTGATCTCGATGTCCAGAAGTTAAGGACATGCGAGATAAGTATTCCCTGTTGTTCAGCGATTCAAGTACTACTCTACCCTTACTTTTGCTAGTTTTCCCTAGTTGATCACTCGAGGACGAGTGATGGGTAAATTGGTATCTATTGTAACGACCTGATTCCATCGTTAGGGAAAAGCCAATGGAGAAAGAGTTGGGGTCAGAAAACTTTTCGTAGTAACTTGGAATTTTCCAACTTAGTCTAGTTTTGAATAAAATCGAAGTCAGTAAAGTCTAGGGAAATCTGGTAACAATTAGGTGATCTAATTATGATTTTGATTACATGAGTGGATAGCTAAGACATTAAGAAACCTGTACGACTTTACGGAATCGAATTCGGGCAAGTAGAACTCTCGAAAATGATCTTAGTGTGAACGGGTGGTCTTTGAATGTCAAGGGTTGAAGGTGTGTTGTGAAATAGGGGATTGAAATTCAAATTCTAGCATTTTGTCTCCGTGCAAGCCGTTGTATCGGGATTGATGCCACTGTAGAGGGGTCGCTTTAGCGGGATGGGTCCTGCCATAGTGAGACAGACGCAACTTAAATAGGGTAAAAACCTCCAAAAACGTTATTTTCTGCAAAAGTTCGTTCTTGAGAGCTAAGAAACGACCCAGGGCTAATTCTTGAAGGTTTTCCACCTCTTCTAGCACTAAAGGTAAGGATTTTACTCCCCTAATCCATTTTTCGATCCATAGAATGTAAATTCAGGGGTAATTATCGATGAGAGAGGGTTTGATCTGGGAATTATGGTGGAAAAAGCCCTAATCTGGATATGGGGATCAAGGGTTTGGTCTAGGGTTATTGGGTTTATTATAATCCGAATAATTAGACCGTTGATTGTTGACCCTTGCATATAAATTGTTGTTTGTAGACCTAGAACAAGCGGAGAGAATCTGGAAAGGGAAGATTCAAGTGTCTTAGGGGATTTAAGCTTGGATTCGAGGTAGGTGATGGTTGTGATTTCATGTTGCTGTGATATATGTTTGTAATTGCTTCATTATAATGCATGTATGTATGCGAATGTTGCATTATGATCACCCTAATCGTAAATGAGGATAATTGAATAATTATATGCCATGAATCACCTCCTGTTGTATGATTGTGAGATTATACATTGTAATTGCTATTGTGATTTGTTGAACGGATTGGGTGTTATATTTCGACACACTAACTTGGATCGGTTGCCACATTTCGGTATACTAACAGTTTGGGTTTGAGTTCCATGAGAGGACCATTGAATTGTGTTGTGTATCTACTTGTGTTGATTAAGTTCATATCTACTGGTGATTGAGATTGAAAGACTGTTTGTTGCTCTAAAATGATAACCAATGTGTATTATTGAGAACGTGGAATGCTACATTGATCCTGAAAAGATGACTAATATTGTATATGTTCGGTATATGCATGTGTCATAATATTGTGGTTACTTGCATGTGTTTCACTTATTGGGATAGCCATGTGATCTTACCAGTACATTGTGGTTGTGTACTGATACTACACTTGCTTGTGTTTTGTTGAGTACAGAGCATCTTCAGGCGGCTATTGATAGACCTCAGCTAGGTGGCTATTGAGCGTGACCAGATTCAAGGGTGAGCCAGTTTTTCCAGGCTGTCGTGGATCTCTCTTGTTTAAGTCCACTCTTTTCGGACTCAGACTATTTGTTAAAGGTGTTTGTTTAGTTTCGGGGTTGTACCCCTTGTTCTTAGACTTGTCGTTAGTAGAGTTTTGGTACAATGACTTTCAGGTTCTAAGGGTTAAGACTTCCGCATTAGTTTGGTTAGTTATTTGTTTAAACTTTTGGAGCTTATGGGAACTCCGTATTTTTATTGTGATTTAAACTTGCTTCCATATCTCTAAATGCATAGTTTTTGGTTAAGTTATTTAGTCTGGGTTGCAGTAATGGTTCTCTAACCAGAGGGTTAGTGTGGGTGCCAATCACGACGGTTTGGGTCGTGACATTGGGAGAGGGAGGAGAGAGGCGAACGAGAGAGGGCAGAGAGTGGGAGAGAGGTGAATTTATATGTATATCGATTAGAAAATTGTATATTATACATATTTATTTGTATATTCTGGCGAATTATGCATATGCAAACGTGGCTAATTATACAAACTCGAAGTCAGCCCATGTAATTAATATATAATGTTAGTCGCGAGTGGTAATTATAGCAAACTATAGCTATGATGAGTAATTAAGTAGTATAAGTTTGCTTAACCGTGTAATTTTCCCTAATCTTTTTAGCAATAGGGTCATATTTATATAATGTAGAAGGTACCTATTTTGTTTCATCAAGGTTTTAAAATTCACATTTAAAGAAGTTTACCTATAGTATGAAAAATTATTTATATAGACGAATGACAATGTGTAAAGTTTAAATACTCTCTATATCTCAAATCATGTATTATTTTTCACTTTTTGAGATTAGAACTTTTGAACTTTGATTGTATGCTTACATAGAAAACTACAAAAAAAAAATTAAATAAAATTTATATATTTGAAACCAAGTAAAAAGTATTAAAGTCAATTTGACTAATTTAAATATACTGGACTTAAAATAACGATCCATTACCTTTTTCTTAAATCTGATATAAGAACTGTTGAAAAAAAACTAGTAATAATTTTTTTTGATGAACAAATATAAAAAATAAATTGCTTTTACAATAAGGACCAGATAAAATAAAATAGAGGGAGTAATTGTTAAAGTATTATGTGGTATTATGTGTAGGTTGATCAGATATGAAGATACAGTATATCTGTAACGAATGTTACTTTTCATCCGTTCTTTTTTAATTAGTTGTCGTGTTGTGCTTTTTGAAAGTCAATTTGACTAACTTTCAAAGCTAAATTAGATTATATTAATTTAATATATTAAACTAAAAATTTAGATATTCAAAAACTAGATGAAAAATACTATAAATTGCAATTTTTTACATATCATTATAATAAAAAAAATGTATCGTAAAATATTAGACAAAAAATAATCATTTGACTCTAAATAAAAATTATGACAACTAAAAACGAACGAAGGAACTAATAGACCTATTCACATGTTTGTATCAAACAAGATGTAATGTAACATATATATACTAGATAATGGAGCCTGTGCTAGTACGGGCCCAATATATGTTACTTTCTCTATCCAATAATAGTTATCTATTATACTAATTACTAAAAATAGTTGTTCAATAATATTTGTCCAATTTAGAAAATTTAGAGATAATTTACCTTTTGTGTCTATTTTATCATCTAACACATTTCTCAAAGTATTAAATTTAATAAAGTCAAAGGATAATATAGTAATATTACCCTTATTATTTATTGTTTCTTAAAGAGTGTGTCAAGTCAATAGTGGACAACTATTGTTGGACATATGAAGTATTTATTTTGTCTTAATTTATGTGATATAAATAAAATTTTGAAAGTCAATTTTTTTTATGATTTGTAAATATTTTAAATTATTAATTATTATAATTTATAGAACTTTTAATATATTTTTTAGATAATATATGTTACTCCTTCTATTTCAATTTATGTGGCATTGATAAAATTTTGAGAGTTAACACATTTTAATGTCTTTTATATATTTTTAGTAGATAATTATTATGATTTATAATATTTTTTTATGTTTTTTTAAATAAGATATGTTATTTCATCTATTTCAATCCTGTGACACTGATAGAATTTTTAATTTAATCAAATTGCACAATAATAGTAATCCAAGTTGCATACAAGCAGGGCCACAAGTTTAATTGACATACTACACCAACATTAAAAGCAAAGAATGGGTTGTGCGTGTCTTGTTCAAAATGCTACACATGTCTTACAAAAGGATGAATTGACAAAAGTAACCCAGATTGAATATTAATTTCAAACAACAGACCTGTTGACGGAGAGGCGGTAGCTTATTTTCTTTAGTACATGTGCTAGTACGGACTCAATATCTGCTATTTTTTTTTGTTCTCATTTTATGTGGTAGATAAAATTTAGAGAGTAAGTTAGATTCTAATATAATTTTTAAATATTTTAAGTTGTTAATTATTGTAATTTATAGTTTTTACGTAATTTTTAAATATTATATATTACTTTCCTTGTCCCAATATATGTATCACAAGTAGAATTTCAAGAGTCATTATGTTGTTAATAATTGAGATATGAGATTTATAATACTTTTTATGTAGTTTCCAAATTAAATAATATATGTTACCTCTTTTGTCCCATTTTATGTGACAAACCGATTAATTTTATGAATCAATATAATTTTTTATAAGCAATCAGTTTTTTTTTTATATTTTTAAAAATATTTTAAGTTGTCAATTATCATGATTTATAGCATTTTTTGCGTATTTTTTAATTATATAAAAAAATTAAAAAATAAGACAAACAATTTTTTTTTTTTTTTTTTTTTTTGCAAATGTATATGTAAGTGTGGAACCACACAGGTGAAGCAGGCATGTTGACCTTCACCTGTGTGGTTATCCACACTTATATGTAAGTAGTAGAATTGTGGTGGGGTAAGTGGCCTTTCTTCTTAATAATATATATAGGTTTTGTTCGAGCTTTGGGAATGAAGTTGTTTTGAGTAAAGATCATTTTATTTTTTAAAATTAGGATTGTTTATTACAAATTTGAATTACTCGGACTCTAAAAAGAGATAAATGTAAAAAAACACACCTAAACTATACCTTTTTTTTTTAGTTTCATACCTAAACTATTGAGAGTATGAGTTTCATACCTAAAAAATCACTTTTTAGTTTGAGAAACACATCTCCCTCCTTTATACCACTCTCATTATGGTGTGTGTAATACACATTCCCTTTTATTTTAAAAAATTGTCACATCACACTTCACATGGACAAAACTTTCAACCTTGACAAAAATTAAATAAATTATTAGTATTAATTAAAATTAAAAATTAAAAATTATTATCCAAAAAAATAATATTTCTTTTATAAAATAAAATGTAAAATATTTTTCTTACCCCACTCCATCACTTCCTCTCACCCCTAACCCCCACCCCACACCCCTCGGCCATTTTTTTTTGTTTTTTTTTCTTTTATAAAAGTATTTAATTTTTTT
>JAJOOR010028553.1:0-13886 GCA_036250505.1 Solanum acaule
TTTTTTTTTTTTTTTTTTTTTTTTTTTTTTTTTTTTTTTTTTTTAACTTTATATTAGTAATTTGTTAACTTTTGATCATTCTCATCTCTCTCTCATGATGAAAGCCTTGGATCCCTCAATAATCATAAGATCATTCAAATAATTGTATGAAAAAATGTTTTGGATTCAGAGAGACAGGCTATAAAGATACACAAAGAGAGGCACATATCTTGTTGTTTTTCTCTGTTTATGTGGGGTTCTTTTCAAAATATATACACTGCTTCATGAGGATCTTGACCTAGTCAAAAAGATATATATATGTGCCCTCAAACATTAAAGTTAACAAGAATATATTGTTCCATTTTTTGAGTATAAGATATACACTTTCAAGGATATGAGAAATAGTCTCTTTACCTTGTAAAGGTAGGTGTAAGGTCTACACATATACCTTATTTTTGTTAGATTTTATTTGTGACTACACTAGATATGTTGTTATTATAAGATATATGTATTGAGTATCACTATAACAAATAAAAGATTTTGCGATAATTATTTAGCAGTAATTATATTATATTATGTTTGGCGGTAATAATATAATATAGTTATCTATAACCAGTTTTATGTATAAATATTGCTAAAGATTTTAGCTACTCTAGATGTAATGATATTGACTCAGTTGCCGTTGAATATTTTTGCGACTATAAATATTGTCAATAAATATCTCTTTTGCCGCAATGTATTATCGAAAATTGTCTATCTACCTTGCAAAATAGTCCGGTAAGGTTTATATACATTTTATCTTTTTTTCAGACCTCACTTGTCAGACTGCATTGGATATGGAGAGTAAATTTTCCACTATGACAAAACATCAATAATGTGGGTATTATGGAAAAACACTCATATCAATGACTCACCCTATCTTAATTTATGTGACATTTTTCAGATTTTGAGATTCAAATAATTTATTTTTATCGTAACTTTTTATATATATCTTTCAAATATTTTGAATTATTAATTATTTGTGACTTATAATACTTTTTACATAATCTTTAAATTTCAAATAATTAATTTTTGTTATTTGAATTCACAGTCAAAATTAAAATGTTTAACTTGTGAAATTCAAACTATCCACATAAATTGGTATATAGGAAATATTATTTCTCAAACGATGCGCAAGTTCAAACTGAATTAGTATATAGGAAATATTATTTCTCAAACGATGCGCAAGTTCAAACTGAATTAGTAAAAGTCATGAACGAAGGGAGTACTTATACATAATTGTCAATGTATATAATTAAATTTTTTCAACATCATCAATACATAGATATTACATCATATTATATATAGTTTTCAATAATTTGCTTGTCATTGTACATTTTTCGCCCTACCCCCTCCCCTTCTTGAGAAACAAATTAAAGAGAGGCATGGCATGTGCAAAGCATGACCTAGAACTTAGGAAATGATCATCATATCTTAATTAGCAAATCCTAACAAAGATTAGGGTGTAATATCCCATGCAAATCCTACAACTAAATCTCTCTTTACCTCGTGCTTGAGTCTTTCCATACTACACATTATTTTTCAATCCTTCAATACTAATTGTCATGAATAATTGTATAACAAAATTGAACTTCTTTTCTACACATTTGGTAAAATGAGAAAATCTAGGTTTTACTTCCATTTGTATTCTTCTGTTTCAATTGGTGTGACACACTTTTTTATATAGTTTATATCATGAAAAATGTTGCCATTTAAAAAAAATAAAAGATAACTTAAATTTAAAATTTTCTTTTATATTTAACGAAACGATTTAAAGTCACACAAATATTTAAGATCTATTTTAGACATAAAAATTCAAAAGTCTTCGGTTCTAGCTTTTTATAACTTTATGTCTAATTAAATGGTGTTACATAAATTGAGAACAAACCGAAAAGAGAGAATAAGAAAAGGAGTGTTCTAGTAATTACCACATCATCATCATTTGCCTTTAAAAAAAACCCTGTCAATTAGATATAATAAAATTAGTCTATGATAATATAACTCGTCTAACTCATTCAAGTTTGAGTTTGTTATTGATCCATTTATTTATTATTTAAATTTATTAAACATTAGACAGATATATAGCTTATTTTGATATTTTTTTATTTGTTGTGTTATAACTTATATATAATCATAAATAAAGAAATAATAATAATTTTATTAGGTGCTAAAACTTATAACAAAACAAACAAAGTAAAACTTAATAAGAATCATAGTTAGATGATGATTCTCTATTTTTATCTCATTTCATCCCAATTTATATTTTAACGAGTCAATAACCCGCTTATTTATTAACTCAATCTATTTTAACCTGTTCAAATTCAACTTTTACCCGCACATTTTACACCCTTACACATTCATCATCATTTATGATTACAATGCCATTGACAAGATTGTGGCTCTAGTATGACACAAAACATCCGTACCATTATTAGTACAATAGAAAGCTTAGTCCAAAACATAAAATATCGAACATAAACAGTGTACTCACATATGACATATATGAGGCGACGCATCACGCATGCCTGACAACTCAACTGAACACACCACTATAACTTGGTACAAACGCGCCGTGATGGAATCAAAATTTTTAATAAAAATATTATAATATAGATAATTAAATTCATGAAAAAGTCAAGATCGAGATGTTAATATATAATGTATACACATAAAGAAAATATATATATTCATCTAACTACATAACATAATTTCTACAGAGAGGTGTCAACTATACGTGACTGACCCATGTTATATATAAATTTCTATAAGTTTATTTAATTATTTTAAAATTGACTTCAAATATACAAGATTGAAGGTACAAAATGTTTAAGCCCCAAATTTCAATTTTTATTTTTTTTATGAAGTTTGACATGACATTTTAAAACTAATCAAAAGCGTGTATATACAAATTGAATTATGAAGCCTAGCTTCAATAAGTCAGACAAATTCACATATACTATTGTCCTGCAAATTTCTTAGTATTTTTTTGAAAAAAATAAATTTTGTTTGATGATAAATGGGTTTGTTATGTTTTACCCTTATATGGGCTTTTCACAGAGATAAGCGGGCTTGATAGGGCCAAGTCATTTGGGCTCTATTAGGGAAAGTTGTGGGTTTGGACTTTTTCAACGTGTACCATTTAACGACTCAATACATGAATGCCACACATCAATTGGCATAAGAATATATATATTTTTCTACATAAGTTGATTGTGCAAAGTTTGTTTGTTCAAATGAGCTATAGTGTGAATTTGGGATCTTTTATTTGCTCTGCATTCCGTTGTTTTTTATTAGACATGTATGATAATCTTCAACTGCACAAAAAAACGTGAGAAGAAGTAGTAAGAATTGTGTCTGCCATCAATTCTTGACGTTTGATGAGATTAACTAGTAAAAATTGTGTCTGTCGTCCAATTCTTGACGTTTGATGAGATTACTCACTCACTCTATAAATGGAGGATCGATAAGCGACTTTACTTTCTCAAATTCAAATCAAAGAAATCGAGTATTAGCATGTATAACTGTTTAATCAGAGTGAAAAACATTTAAATCCTCAACTTTGTTTAAAAATCACACTCTCCCCTTAACTTTGAATAATAGATGGGAGACGAACGATAAAAATTTCAACTGGCTAGGGATGTCAAAAATATTAAGATGGAGAATCAAATTTATACCAGAAAAGAAGCAGAGGAGCACACAAGTTTTACCCCAAGTTTAGTAATACTGGCTAAAATTTAAATATAAGTTAAATAATAGGATGAAAATTATCTATGGAAGCCCAAATGGATCAACTGAATGAAAATTAAATAATAGGATGAAAATTTATCTTTACATATTTTCAAGCAAACATACATATTTCTTACAATATGGTAACAACTAATTGAAACACTTAAAAACAAATCACTGCAATTTACATGGAGGGATCTTTTTCAAACCCCATTAAAGCATGCGTTAAAAGCATCAAAGCTCTACAAGATACCTCAATCATACGTCCAATAAGTGGTACCTTCACTGTCTCCCTATTCCGTAAAGGTTTCTTATCCCAGCTGCAAACATTGTTCGCAAAACATTCAAAAACACATACACACATTTCGTTTAAAGGTATTAACTCGCATATTCAGTCTACAAAGACAGTCTCTCACACACACACATTTCGTTTAAAGGTTATATGTATATATATATATACACATAGATGTTATATATAGTTGACAATCGTTTGTGGCTGCATTATTTACATCTTGCACTATTTACGTAGTGCTGCATCTTGTCTGCTTTCCGATGTTTAGTGAGAGCTTAAGAAGAAGTACCTGCGGAAGAAGAGGAAAAATGAATTTAAGTTCAAAGTGGAATATTTAGTTATGCATGTATATCTATGTATGTGTTTTTATGTTATGATTTTAGTCATTTTAACGACCTTATAATCTTCTCCTATTTGATAAGAGTTGCATTTGTAAACACTAATATAATCAAATTGTAGCAGGTATAGTTTAATGGTAAAAGTGTGATTGTGAAGTAAATAAATAAGTGTGAAGTATATATAGGAGGATATCTATGACACTGTAAAGAGCACAATCCCACTAAAGCAGTGGCTTTAGGCACCAAAAAAAATAAAGGCGTCAAAATTAGAAATTTCCATGGCTCCGAAAGAAGCAAAAAGCTCAAAATTCAGTTGAAATAAACAATATGAACACATATATTCGAAGACACATTTAATTAAATGAAAAACACACCTCGAGATCAAACCAAAAGCATAGCAAGTATAGAGTAAAACACAGACAGTAAACTCAAAAGATGAAGGAGATACATACATACATACATTACATAAGAAGTGAAGTAAGTTGGGTTGGGAGGGCGGCAAAATCTACTTTGTTATCTGGTGACAAGACGTGATATTAGTGATGCCACCTTTAGACCCTCCTTCAAGCTTTAAAACTAAACATTACTATATGATAATGAATTATTAGTAACGATAAAAACTTAAGTCACATCAAATATTTATATATTCAATCGACATGTCAGTAGTGTTGCTGGGATCATCGCCATATTGGGCTGCCACAACAGTAATTAAAATTCCGAGACGTCCATCAAACATAGCAGTTGAGACATGAAAAATGTAATCCTCAAATCTTAAAAGCTTAAAAAGAAGGAAGAACCAAATCAACCTGGATAAGTATAGAATAATCAGTGAACAAAACAACATCATACATATACAAATCAACCTGGATAATTTCAACCCAAAACTGAGTGAAGTATAGATGAGCAAAACAACAGCATACATATTCCATAAAGCAGGTAATATAAAAATGAAAAACAAATGTAAAAAAGCAGCCTTTAAAGAGTAGCAAAAATTCACCTATTATTGGCGAGCTCCAATTATTCTCTCCAAAACTTTTTTTGTCCAACACCGAAAGAGTCGAGAATAGTAGAAAACAAAACCATCAGACAAATTGTTATTAACAGAAATAAAGAATAAAATTTGGGCAAAACTTCAAGGTGTACTGTATGATAAGTGATGAGAAGTGTAAATAAATTTTTTTATTTAGCAGGTGAAATAAAAAATAGGAAGAGCACATGAACATATTAATTAAGAATTGACTAATAATCAAAGATGGAATTTTAACATACCTTAGGAGTAGATTTACACCCTCAAACTTTGGGTGTGCACAAATAGACACTTTAACTTGTATAAAATTTAAATATATACCCTTGGATCGTTTTTTACCTAACAAAATATCCCATTGAGTTGGGGTTGCTCACTATCGCCTAGTAAAATACTTCTTTGATATGTATTATAAGTCTATTTAGCAGGTGAAATAAAAATAGGAAGAGCGCATGAACATATTAATTAAGAATTGACTAATAATCAAAGATGGAATTTTAACATACCTCTTCCTCAATTTGAAGTTGAAGCTCATAATTTCCCAAGCTTTCTTGCTCTTCCTGAATTTTCTTTGCACTATTCTCTACAACAGAGCTGCAATTAACTATTTGGATAGATTTTAGTGTCATTATTTCTCCAATACTCTCGGGAATCTCCTCTAGTTTAGGCAATTCATACAGTATTAGTTGCTTAAGCATCGGAAAATTATCACTACCAGCTGCTAATTCCCACCTTTCCAGATCTCTACTTTCCAAGCTGCTCCATCGAATGCACGATTCCCATAGAGCTCCTTAAGATTGGGTAAATTAACCAGCAAATTCACAACTTCCCATGGTATACAAGTATTTGATAAACCCAACACCTTAAGATTAGAAAGAGAAATATCTCCAGAGATAATCATCGGATCAATGTTTTGTATGTGTAGTGTCTCCGGATTAGACTTCTATCAATTAACTCTTGTAGATACTCCTCTCCCACCACTTCTAATCTTTTATTGCTTCTTGCCTTTACAAATTGCTCTGCAATCCATAGCCTAATCAACTGGGAAACACCAATCTGTATATCTTCAGGAAAACCTCCAACATAGAGAAAACAAGCCCTCAAATACTGGGGCAAATAATTGTAGCTCAGAGACAGAATTGATTGGCACCGTTCGGACACCATACCAAAGAATGAGTTCAGATTTTCCTCAACCTTCTTCCAATTATCATGTGTTGGGTCCATTTTTCCAAGAAGTCCAGCAACAACAACAACCGAGAGAGGTAATCCTCGACATTGCTGTACAATATGCTTCCCTGATTCTTCTAGTAGAGGAGGACAGTGATCTTTTTTGAATAATTTTTCGGTGAATAGATTCCAACTATCATCAACACTTAGAAAGGACTTCCTATGAGGCGGAAAATCAGGGTTGTTGACATAATCAGCAACATACTTGAGCCGAGTGGTTAATAGAATTCGGCTTTTATTGTTGTCTTTGGGAAATATTCTTTTCATTTGGTCCCATGCCTCAGTACTCCAAATATCATCTATGACAATTAGAAATCTCCTACCCTTCAGACCTCTATACACAAACTCCATTAGTTGATCGTCACTCATATCTTGATTGCTTCCAGTAGTAATTGAAGAGGCAACTTCAAGAAGCATTTGTCTCTCATTGTATTCTTCGGAGATAGTGACCCATGCATGTTTATCAAATCGAGAACGAATATATGAATCATCATAAACTTTTCTGGCAAGAGTTGTCTTACCTATACCGCCCATACCAAAAATTGGTATGAAAGTTAACTCGTCTGTTTGGGCAGTGACGCGATCAAGTATGATGTTGAAGTCATCCTCCATCCCAACAATAGTATAATTCTGCAGATTTGCTTCCATGGTTGTTAAACTCGACCAACATCACCTCTTTGTTGAGAAAATAAACTTGTTGTTCCACTTCCAACAATTCTTCATAAAAGGATGTACAAGCCTTTTGCCGCTTGTCCTCGCGATCTGCTAGAATGATCCTTCTTAGAGTTGAATCAACTCTATCTTCTGCTTTGTATACTACATTTCTGATCTTCTTTTCTATAATCTTGAAATTGAAAATCGATAAATTAGTTAATTTTTTATTTATTTAAGATCAGTAATATTTAGATAATCATAGTAATGAATTACATACCTTAAGAGTTTCAATATCCTTTGTGGTAGTATCATCAAGGAAAACTTGCAGAGCAGAAAGATTTTGATAGAGAGATTCGACATGTTGTGTACAACTTGGATAAACGAAAGATTGATTAGGTTTCAAGAGTTGCTTCAATGTAGACATAAGTGAAGAAAGAGCAGCATAAGCCATTTCTAAAGGATTTAATCTTCCTCCAAATTTCAGTAGCTTTGTTTTGTGCAAATGATTAACTTTTTTCTTTAATCTTTTGCACACTGAAGAGGATAAGAAATGTGTGCTTTTAGAATGGTCCCTGTCATCGCGAAGAAAAAACAGGGACTGCCTCCGTCCAAAAAATCAATGCAATTTTTAAATTTTATTTTCAATTTAAAAAAAAATTATTTTTATATAAAACTGACCTAGCCCATCCTTTTTTCTTATATAACTAATACACAGGCACATAGTATTAGCAATATCAAAGTTATTAATAAATGTATAAGCTATTGCCTTGAATATATTAATCTAAATAATGAATAAGCAATAATCTAAGCATAACCAACTTTACTAAATACTCCCTCCGTCTCATTTTATATGGCACCATTTCTTTTTGGTCAGTCCAAAAAAAAATGTCACATTTCCTTATATGGTAAGTATTTAAAGGTACAATTCATCTTTTATTCTTGTTGGTCCCACTTAATCTTAAAGATAATACTCCAATACATTTATGAGGAGAGAGAAAAATGAATCTACTTTTTAAAGGGCAATTTGATAAACATTTCAAAGTCTTCATTTATTTCTTAAATTTTGTATCCGGATCAAATATTGTCACATAAAAGAGATGGATGGAGTACCTTATTCGGTACTATATTTTTATACCGTACCCTGCCAAACGAGTACGGCTCTTCTTTTCATAACCCCAAATAGTTAATTAGTATCCATGTCCTTCTTTATATTAATTTATATTATATTATATTAATGCATATTATTAAAAAGATAGCGCAAAGTGTGTTTGTTCAAACGAGTGGTAGTGTGAGTTGATAGGAACAGTTAAATTACTAGACGCGTTGAAGGCAGAAAATAGAAAGCAACCACTGCTCTGAATTTTTACTTAGAACCTCTCAATTCAATCAACCAACAACAGACTCAGTGTAATTCCACAACTGAGGTCTTGGGAGAGTAGTGCTGAATATTATTTGAGACGACGGACACAATTGATTTCTCACAACTTGAATTTTATTATATCAAAGTAAGGACCCGTTTCGGTCTTACAATCTTGATCACTTACTTGTTGCTTGCTTCAACAACACTCTTTACTTAGCACACTCTTGTTTTCTTGCTTTCTTTCTTGGTTCGTTACTTACTTGGTTGCCTACAACTCAAATGAACCACCTCTATTTATAGGAGATGATGGAACAATCTAGCTAAACATATTTTTCTACTCTATTCTAGAATATTCCTCTAACTACTTAATCCTAGAATTACCCCATCTAGAACATTTCTAGACTATTCTCTCTAGAATACTCATTCTAGAGATCTTTCTTCAATTATCTATAACTCTGGAATATTCTAGATTTTTCTTGCCTTATTTAAGTAAATAATTAAGTTGGTGATGAATTCTTAACAAGTAGTGTGTACGTAGACCTTACCCCAACCTTGTGAGGTAAAGAGGTTGTTTTTGATAATCCCTCGATCTCAAGTAAGCATTATAAAGCAGTTTGGGAAAAAGAAAACAACGAGAGTGAAAAAACCAAGATAAAATACTAAAGAAAGCATGGCAAAGTCATTTACGACTGAAATTGGTTTCATTTTTGGTCCTCATTTCTAATATAACAAGAATGTGTTGAAAACTAAACAAGGCTACTATTATAAGATAGACAAGTTAAGAATAAGGGGATCTTCGAATGTTGCATTGATTGGAGCATAAATCTCAAAATCTTGTGCCTTGGTTCGCGATGGATATCTGAAATTTATTTGCAGAAAGCTTGTGAGCATAATTACTACTATAAAAAACGATTCATTAACTAAAACAACAATTATGTCTCTATTCCAATTAAGTTGGAGATCGACTATATGAATTCTCACAATTTATATTACCCTATTTAAGCTTGTCTCAATCTGATATTATAAACCTGTAGGGTGTGTTTGGCATGAAGGAAAATATTTTTTGGAAAATGTTTTTCAATTTTCTCATGTATGATTGGGTAAAATGTTTTTCAAATCAACTCATTTTCCTCAAATTTAAGGAAAAAGACTTGCCTTCAAAATTTAAGGAAAACATTTTCCAAAACTCTCCCTCCAACTTCAAATTACAATTTTTTTTGTTGAAAAAAATAAACTTAAAGCCTTTTAAAAAATATATATTTTCAACTTCAATTTTTTATTTTTTACCCCACCCTCACTCCTTACTCCCGTCCCCCGCCAGCCCCTACCCCCCCCCCCCCCAAAATAAAATAAAATTTAAGTTTCTTTTTAAAATAATTCCAATTTCAAATTTTTCATTTCATCCCACCCCACCCTTACCCTCGACCAGCCCCCCCCCCTCCCCCCGGCCCCCACTCCCCCCAAAAAAATCAAAAAATTAAAGTTTGTTTCTAAAATATATTTTCTAATTCAAATTCTTATTTTTCATCCGACCCCACCCCTGGCTAGCCCCCTTACCACCCCCCCCCCCCCACCTCAAAAAAATAATAATTTAAAGTTTGTTTTTAAAAAAATATTTCCAATTTCAAATTTTTATTTTTTTACCCAACTTGCGACCATCCCCCCCCCCCTTCCCCCATCAGCCCCCCACCCCCCTCCAAAAAAAAGTTTGTTTTTAAAAATATATTTTTAATTACAAATTTTTATTTTTCCACCCCACCCCCTCCAAAAAAAATTAAGTTTGTTTTAAAAATATTTTCAATTTCAAATTTTTATTTTTTCACCCCATGCCACCCCACCCCCTACCCGCAACCCCTCCCCCCATCAGCCCCCCACCCCCTCCAAAAAAAATTTAAGTTTATTTTTAAAAAATATTTTCAATTTCAAATTTTTATTTTTTCACCCTCCTCCGCCCAGCCCCACCCCCACCACCCCACCCTCTCCCCAAACATATTCAATTTTATTTTAAATTTTTTTTTTTCAGTTTCAATTCAAAAATTATTTTCTACTCTATAAAAAAAAAATTCAATTTTTTTTTTCATTCATAAATCAAACAAACAAAAATCTTTTTCGAAAAATATTTTCTACTGACCAACTAAACATGAGAAAACAAGTTCAAAGTCTACTTGTTTTCCAGAAAAACATTTTCTAGGAAAATATTTTCCATGAAAACATTTTCCTTCATATTCTCAGTGCTAGAAATTCTCAACATCCGACTGGCATATAAGTCTCTGACAAGATTAAAAGACTTCTAGCAAACATTGAACCTACCGTAAACTTGCTAACATGACTAAAAATTAATTCGAACATCCATTACAAGAAACTGAAGTGATTAAGTTGAATTATTCTTAACCTAAAGTAAACTTGCTAACATGTTTATGATTATTTTTCATGTTAAGGGTGTGTTTTGTACGGAGGAAAGCATTTTTCAGAAAATATTTTCAAGTTTTCCCTGGTTTGTTTGGTCAAAATTTTAAAAAAATATTTTCCTTCGAAGAACAAAATGTGGAAAATAACTTGTCTAAGATGTGTAGGAAAACAAGCTCTATAAAACTATAAGGACCCGTTTGGTAGGCGGTATTAGATAGAATAATTCATGGATTAAAATTTAGTTCATCTAATACATTGTTTGGTTACTTCATTTAATTTAATCCATGGATTGCTTATCCACCATATGTGGTCTTATCTTATCCCTAGAAAAGGGAGGGATAACTAATCCAAGGTTTGTTAAACCTTGGATAAGACTCCTAAATGACTAAACTACCCTTATTCCTTTTTCTAAATTTTTTTTGTAATTTAATTTCCTTTTTATTTATATTGAAATAGTTATAAATATTTTTTTTTTAATTCTCCAAATCCGTTTAGTGTAATTTAATGATTTCACTAATATTTTTTTCTTGATTTTTTTTAATTCAAGATAGTTTGTGGATTACCCACTTGAACTATTTGTTTTTTTTATAAAAAAAAAATAAGCTTTAGGTATTGAACAATTTAACTAGTCTTAAATCTATGTTAAGTTTAAGATATATACTTGACGAACAAAAAATTAGAAATACATTGTGTCATCAATGATCTTTTTAGTGGTACATCACACCTTAAGATTAATAACAATTTTATGTATATATGTATTTGATTTAACTAATTAAATGGAATAGAAAATTCTTAAAAAAAAATTGTCTGGTTCGGTGGTTATCTACCTTGACCCAATTACATGAAATAAACACTCATAATAACACAAGGATATAATAGGAAAGAAATTTTTTGTAGAGTTTTAAATCAAACACAAAATTAAGTGGAAAGTAGTGAACCAAACACTTGACAAAAAATAATCTCTGCACTACTAATTCATGCGTTACTAATTCCTGCATTATCATTGTACCAAATTAAATATTATAACCACAATTTGATTTAATGGTAAATCGTAGCAAACTGTTGCCATTCGCCTCTCTCCCGGAAATTCTCGCTCGCCACTCTCGTTCTCTCGCTGGCAGTCTCTCCCTCGCTTCTCTCACTTTTATACATATCTTTTCGTTACCCTCTCTCCCCAGAGAATCTCGCTCGCCACTCTCACTCGCCTCTCTCACTTTATACAAACACAAATGTATAAATTGCGTTTGTGCTTGTATAAAGCGAGAGAAAATTGTACATACAAATACAAATACATATATTTTCGTCTTATACACTTATAATTATACAAATACAGATCTTCCCCTGCCCAGTTTTCTTTTATCTTTCTCTCTTTCTCGCTTTATACAAACATAGATTATACAATTGATTCTTTTGTTTATGTATAGTGAAACAGATTATACAATTGATTCTTTTTGTATATGTATACCGAAATATACATATTAATAGCCATTGGAGCGCAATTATACAAACTATAGCTATAGCATACAAATATGATTTTTATGTTTGTTAAACCTAAAATTTACTCTAATAATATAGAGGATTACAATACATGTTATGAATGGAAGTAGAATTGAAAGGAACAGGCTAATTACTAGACGCGTTAAAGGTAGAAAACAGAAAGCAAGCACTACTCTGAAATTTTACTTAGAACCTCTCAATTCAATCAACCAACAACACACAACTGGGGTCTCGGGAGAGTAATGTGTACGTAGACCTTTACCCCAACCTTGTGAGGTAAAGAGGTTATTTCTGATAGACCTCGCCTCAAGTAAGCATTATAAAGAAGTTTGGGAAAAAGAAAACAACGGGAGTGAAAAAACCAAGATAAAATACTAAAGAAAGCATGACAGAGTCGTTTACGACTGAAAATGATTTTTTTTTTGCTCCTCATTTCTAATATAATATAACAAGAATACGTTGAAAACTAAACAAGGCTACTATTATAAGATAGACAAGTTAAGCATAAGGGGATCTACAAATGTTGCATTTGGAGCATAAAGCTCAAAATCTTGTGCCTTAGGCTCGCCATGCATATCTGGAATTTATTTGCAGGAAGCTATTGAGAGCATAATTACTATAAAAAATGATTTATTAACTAATAAGCTACTGATTAACAGATATCACTTAGACAACAACTGCATCTGTATTCCAAACAAGTTGGAGATCGACTATATGAATTCTCATTATCTATATCACTATATATTTTCAAATTTTCTCAGGTTTGTTTGGTTATTATCTTTAGGAAACACAAGCTGAGGAAAATAACTTGTCTAAGATGAGTAGGAAAACAAGTTATACAAAACCACAGTCGACAGGTGTGTTGAAAATATTTTCTAGAAAAATAAATAATATGTTACTTATTTTCTTGTATTTGATATATATGCAAGTAAACAATATTTTCCTCCACACTCTATATGTTATTCTTATTTTTGTGTGTGTGAAAATTCCGACTCTATGACGTAATTAGGGGTGTTCACGGGTTGGTTTGGATCGGTTATTGGTCAAAACCAAAACCAAACCAACTTAATCGGTTTAAAATTATCAAAACCAAACCAAACCAAATATAATAGGGAAAATGCATAAGTACCCCCCAGCCTATGCCCGAAATCCCAGAGACACACCTAACCTTTACTAAGGTCCTATTAGCCCCCCGAACTTAATTTATCTATAATATTCTACCCCTTTTCGGCCTACGTGGCACTATCCTTGAAAAAAATGTCAACATGCGCTGGGCCCACAAGATAGTGCCACATAGGCCAAAAAGGGGTAGAATATTACATATAAAATAAGTTCGGGGGG
>JAJOOR010028554.1:0-15280 GCA_036250505.1 Solanum acaule
TTTTGTAAATGAGCTTGACTCTTGTTCTATGATGTCATTTTGAAATGGTTTGCCCTTAGTCCCTATTTCCTGTTAATTAATGTTGAATGTACTTCCGCCACCGATGAAGTGTGATGACAAGTTTGAGAGGCTTGTTTGGGGTTCCTTCGGGTTCCTCATTCGCCATGTCACGTCTAGGCCCTAGGCTTGGGTCGTGACAAAAGGCTATTCTCATCTTTGAATCTATGAGTTTTCCAATGAATGAATGTTGGGTTTGAGATGGGCGCCCATATGTTAGTTGAGGCGGGGTATCTAGTATAAATCGCTTATCCCATAATAATGAATGTAAGAAATGAATGTCAAATATTCCGTGGAGAATAATGCTAAGCACCGAGTGGATATGGATTGAGATGATACTCATACGTGAGTTGAGGCGGGTATATAGTAACAATCTCTTGAGATGGATGCCCACACGTGAGTTGAGGCGGGGTATCTAGTAGCAATCTCCTTATCCCATAACTATGTGCCCACATAGGTCTAGCTAGTAGATCCACTTAAGCTAAAAATAATGGTCCAACCTTAGGCAAGTAGGAATTCCTTATTCGGTGAGGGTGACACCGGGATTCCATGAATTGCTTACATGGTCTATGTCGGCTAAGGCTTACCCCCACAAAGAATGTTAATGAACTATGGCTTCTTAAGAATGCACTACTTAGTGTGGGTGGTGGTATGGGACGCCATCTATGCATTGCACTGGTAGTCTTTGAGAAAGGTTGTGGTGTGTTCTTTTATAATTAAGTATAATGAATGTGCTCTTATGATGATGTTAATGATAATGTTGATCTAATGTCTAAATGAATGAAGGTGCTCTTAATGAAATGAAATTAATGAAGAATGTGACTTATGTATTTAATATAATGATGCATGCTATACTTGGATTGTATTATGAATTACTTCCTTGTCAAGACTTAATGAATATGAATGTGCCTTGCCTATGGTGACTTGGAAGGAGTACTTAGTGTGAGTAGTAGTATGGGATGCTACTTGCACATTGCACAAGTATGACTTAGGGTTGTCTTAGGTAATGGTCCTTATGTGATGATATGGCTTATGTAATGTTTAAGTCTCTTATGTATGAGTATTGTGTAAGGATGGAAAGGTTGAATGGTAAGTTCACTTTTGGTGACCTTAAGGTGGTACTTTGGTGTGGATGGTGGTATGGGATGCTATCCATACATTGCACAAAGTATAGCTTGAGGGTTACTTGAGGTGAAGGCTTATTGTGAAGGTAATGGTTTATATGTGATTATGTTCTAATGTGGCTAAATGACTTGTATGTTGGTTATGGTTGAATATTTTGCCTCTTATGCTTATGTTCATGAAGTTTTATCAAAATGGCATATATCATGACTTTCAAATAAAATGTCCATTTTAAGCATAATTTTGCATGGCTATCATACTTAGTACTTAATTGTGCTAACCCATTCTTCTTCATGTTTTACTACAAGTGTAGGTTCTGACATGTGAGTTGTTTTCTCTAGTGATGCTTGGATTTGAGTTTCCCAAGACTAAGTGGTATGTCCTCATAGATCGAGGACAAGTAGTTGATATTTCCTTTCTTTTCATGTAATAGACTATTGTTAAGACTTCAATTGTAAAGGGTCGTGACCCTAGTTTGTTTCAAGTATGTTGTTTAGATGGCCATGTGAGACAATAGACTTCCGTTTGCTTTTAATGTTTTCGATTGTTGGATTTATAAAGAAAAGTTTTAAATTCCACTCTATTTCTAAGTATCTTATGTTATGAATGCTATGAGGCTTGTATAAGACCCCTTCGGGGTCGAGTACGCCGTGTCGCATCCGGGGTCTAGTCTCAGTTCGTGACAAACATGGTATCAGAGCACAAAGATTTGGGAATGGTTTTTAGGTTGATGTCTCACAAGCCACGTCAAGTACAATCTTGTTCATCGGTGTGAGTCGTGACACATCTATGAGTGAGAGGCTATAGGATGTTAGGAAGTTACACTTCTTTCATTATACTTGAAGTCGTGCCATAGAGTTTGACTCCATACGTTCTTTCTCTTATTCCTTATCTGGTAGTCTTGAAGAAGTGACTACTCAAAAGGTTAATGCTACAAGGATCGAGGGAGAAGAAGGTGAGTTTTGATGTCAATTATGTCTATGTGACTTGTTAGACTTGAGGTGATAGATTGTGATGTTGTCTTTAGTATGAATGAGTTACTTTATGGTTATGTTTAGTTGATGATAGAATGCGACTTAGTTATGATGAGTTTTGAGGTATGTTGAAAGAGTTGATGAAATGTGGTGTTTTAGAAATGACTAGGTGTGTGAAGTGAGTAGACTCCTCTAAGAAGGGTAGAAGTGCATTTATCATGATCTAGAATCATCTTGTGTGATGAGGGTGAAGGTTTAGTGATAATTTGCTCCGACCTTAGAATTGAAAGAAGTGATGTTTAAAGGAGTTTGTATAAGCTTACTCCCAAGTGGGGAGATAATGTGCTTAGATGGTAAGGCCTTTGAGTGTCCTTGATGTTCATGAGTTAGGCTTGCTTGATGTTCTCACCTTATGAGGTGTAGTGAGTTGAGGAGTTTAGACCTGGTGTGGTAGACTCATGTGAGACCTTGAATGGTGTTGGTAAGGTTGTTTGTGAGCAAGAGTTGCTTAATGAGGACCTTCCTAGTATGAAGGCACCGGTAAGTGATGGTTTCTTATAAGTTGTGAATGTTGTATTGAGGGTCCTATGATGCGTTCATGTTAGCCTTAGTTGGGTTTTCTCCTAAGTGGGGGATGGTATGTTGAATAGTACGGTTGTTGAGAGTTTTGATATCCTTATCTCTTTCCTTGTATTCTTATTCAAGCTTGAGACCAAGAGTTCTTTGTAGCTTGTTTCATGTTTTGGAGTCATGTGTGAATATGCGTTTCCATGGTCTCCTTATGTTATGCATGTTCTTAATGAGTTTATGTTTGAATGAGAAAATGAGTTTATATGAACTATGTTCCTCTTGTTGATATGCATTTAGTATGAGTTGTCTATATGCTTCATGAGGTTAAATTGTTGAACATGCAACACTACAAGAAACTTGGAATTTAACGACCATTTCTTAATGAAGGGATCTAAATACTGCCGTTATAAGTGTATTTATAGCAACCGATTTATTATCCGGACATTAAAGATAATTTTTATTGCAACATTAACGACAGACTAATATTTGGTGTTAAAAGTCCCAAAATAACTTGCTCAGATTTATCATGTTCCATGAAAAACTACTCATCACCTACGAGAATTGTGATTTTTCTCGGATTGAGAACAAACTAAGGATGTATCATTCCTTTCAAAATTATCTTGATGTTTCCTTCTCTTTCAAGTAGAGGTAGGTTTCTTAGAAAATCACTAAACCTAAGGATGTGTGAAGAACAATCAAATATTTTATTTGTAATATATTTGTGATGAATTTATTGCCAATTAAAGATGTCTTGCATGAGAAATTGGATCATATCAGCAGAATTATTATAATTTGTTATTTAGAATGGAAGATTTTAAACGTATATGTTTTTTGTGTTTTATGTTCACTAATGGTGTGAAAACTATCTATTAAATTGTACCAATTTGATTGATGTTAACTTGAACTGGTTATGAATATAATGTCCCTAAATTGCTTATTTCAGCTCATCGCTGGTTGTAATCAGTGATTGTGGGATTGGTTATTTTTTTGTTCTTCTAATGATCTATGTTTGATTTCATCAATCAGTTTTTACAGAAACTGTTTTCTATTTTTGAGTAATAGTAATTGAATCTTAAAATTGTTAACTAATTTGCTTAATATTGACTAGTAGTAATTGAATTCCTAAGAATTTATAGGAGCCATTAATGATACAATAGTCTATCTTAGACCCTCTTTGTTAGTTCTATCTATGTTACCATGACTTTATTTCCATTATGTTGTGGGTACAATTTTAGTGCTTTTCAATAGATATTGGAAAATTAGTGACCAATTTTCTTGAGGTCATGGTTGTTCTGTACTTTATAGTAATTGTTGAGCCCGAAACATTCTTCTAGTAGTTATTACTTTATTGTGCTGAATATTATTAAACTAACAGATTTTTTTCTACGTTTCAAACTAGAACAGAGTTCATTATTTATCATTGTGTCTCTGTTGCTTTTATCCATCGATATTATCTGTTGTTTCAGTGATTAAAATTTTCTTACTCTAAATAATTAATTTTCTCAAGGCAGTGACATTTATAATTTAGTAAAGAAAGTGAGGCAAGCAATGGAGGGATTCGCTTCTCAACACGAGAACCTGGATGGCAGGCGGCTAGTCCAACTGGTGGCGATTGAAATTCCCTTCATCATCAATGCTTGAATAAAGATCTGAGCCTCTATTTCAATTGCTTTCACCACCTTGGTATTGTTATTATTTCAATTCAGATCCTTATTTTTCACTATGTGAAGTCATGCCACATTGATTTTGTTTTCATCTATATTTATCTCTGATGGGCTTGTTGAACTATGTTTGAATGATGTTTCTTGAGAGTTGGTTTAAGAGAAGAAAATTTTAGATGCTCAAGCAAAATATTATTTCTACCATGGAAAAATGCAAGAAACAGTGTGTACGTTGATCATTACATATATAAAGTTCTCTCGGTTTTATTTAGATACCTTCCAATATCCAAGGGATATAAATCCTGAAATCAGGGATCCTTGAAAGATAGCTTAGGACATTACATGCTACTCCCATGGTTGAATATTTTTGCTCTGTGTAAATGTGTACTATAGATTGGGCTTACTGATCATTAGTTGTGTAGAAGAATCTGTTGTCGCGGACAAAGTCATCAGAGAAAAGTCTAAGTGCTGAAGCTGAAAGCTCTGCCGGATTTATTTCATCCCATTTCCCAGATGATCGGGTTTCTTCTTTTTCAACTTATTTCTTACTTTCATATAATTTTACCCTGTAACTTTCCCTCGAAACTCCTACCTTTGCTGATAATAGGAAATGGGAGATGTACGGTACAAAAGATAATGAAATATTGGTGTAGTGCAGTCCCCATTTCTTGATGTATGCTTACTAATGGATCGTTATTTGTTTCTAAAGGTTCTTCTGAATCAGAACATTCAATCACCTGAAATCACATCTAAAATAGTTCCCACCGATGTAGAACTTAATGAAACTGTCAAGACACTATCAACTAAATTATCATAAGCTCTTGTGAATAGCCATGTGAAGGAAAATATGGTAACACAACATGCAAAAGTAGCCAGAGAAGTTGTCTCAAGTATAACCTTATTTCCTATCTTATGCTGGAACTCGTTCTCCAGCTTTAATAGTGGTCTTTATTGCCAATCATTAACAATAATAGTATGATATTTGGTCCTTCCTCCATATTTTGTATTGTTGCTGATCAAATAGGTTTCATAGAGCTACATAGTAATCAATTTTGTCTTCATGGATTATGGATAGGATATATATCAAAACAATTAATAGATAACAAAATAGGAATGACTGAAACACCAGGATATATAGAAAGAACACTTATATGAACAGTAAAATTATGGCTACAAAATTTATCAGATGAAAGCTTAAAAACTTTAAGAAGTAATAAAAAATCTAATCAAATACAAATAAATAACTTAGAATATAAACTACAACATAATTTATAAATGAATAAAGAATAATATGCAATAGATGAACAAACATACGAAAATATAAATTACATAGGTTTGCCATCTGCTGGAACTAGAGGTTGTGCCCCAATGGCCAAGATAACAGTGTAGGAAACTTGTTGGAGTGCTAGTTACTATTATTTTGATATATTGGCTGCATTTGATGATGCAATTAGAGATGGGGTTCATGCATTTCTGTATCTTTGGACCCTGATGCTCCCCAAGGACACTATTTAAGTGATGGTGTTTCTTTGGGGTCATTTCATGATGTTAGTTGTGGGATACTTGTGCTGGACTCAATTGGAAATGAAGTAACCTCTGGTTCAGCCACAAATCTATCTCCTTGAATGATCACAGTTGCAACCAGTTCAACCGATAGAGATTTTATGTCTGATATTATACTAGAAAATAGAGTTCGACTCATGGTAATCCCACTTTTTAATTAATTTACATGTTTAAGTAATATTCAATATATATATCCCCGATATGTTCTCATTGTTTGGGAGGGTGAAAGTCTTTGCTTATATAAAATGAATACATCTTCAAGAATCATACTTGCTTCTGAAGGTTATGCTGAATATTTCACTCCCTATCAATTCAGGTGTAGTAGAAGGTATTCGCTTTTTGTTAGATGTAGATATATGCATTAGAAACTATATTGAAGTACTTTTCCCTTTGTTTTCCACTAGTTATTGCTTAGATAGTTTTTTTTAATAGAACTAAAGCAAAAGGGAAGGTTCTTGTGTGTCGACATGCAAGAAGATCAAGTGAGTCAAAGCTAGAGAAAAGCATTATAGTTAAAGAAACTGGTTGAATTTCGATGATCCTTATTGATGAAGCAGACAAGGGTGTGGCCATCCCCTTCAACACTCCAGCAACAATTGTTAGGTAAAGGATTGGAAACAAGCTCCTAGCTTACATTAATAATACACACTTCACTTCCTTCTTAGTGGCTGTTGATATAAGTTATATTACTCTATGATGTTATATGCCATCATCTTATCCAATTTCACATCTCTTTTATATTAACAATTTTCCTACGACAAGGATTCTCTCTTCTAAAAATGTTTTGGGAGCTCAACTTTCTACTCGGGTAGTAGCTTTTTCTTCAAGAGTTTCTAGTTCTTGAACTCCATAATCATTGAAGGTAATTTGGTTGCTTAAAATAGTTTCATACATAGATTCTTGGTTAAGTTTGAATTCTCACTTGGCTGCTTTGCTTAAATTTTGAAATAATCATATTATAGAGTTCCTAATTCTCGAACAATGCTAGATAGTTTTAAGTATGAGTCAATGGTTTATAAAGTTGTAGATTTTAGGTAAATCATTTAAACAAATTTAAGGATTCTAAGCTTAATCCAATTTTTTGTAGCCTCTGACTTTGACCTAAATCATATTTTATAGCCATTCACTAGCCTAGATATTGGTCTTTATGTAGTTTTACAGAAGAAAACTTATACACTAGCCTCATCTTTTTGAGCATAATCCCGAACTCCAGGCAATATGGAATTAAACTTTGACTTAGCCTATCCACAATTCAGACCTTGTAAATATTGTTTGTCTGGTTTAAATTAGTACCATGAATTTCGTTAGTGGTTACCGTTGAAACAATTCTTTAGTTGATCATGAGTATAAGTTGTCAAAAGGAGGGACCTCATAACTTTTATATAGTAAAACACAACAAATTTTCTTTTCTCGAAATGGTAATATTTCGAAGACGTGCACCTAATGGAAATTGTATTAACAAAGATTTTTTCCTTTGACCATATTTTAATTGTTAATACAATATATAAGGACTATTTGTAGTCGATCATTTAATTTCCATGTCAGGAAAATAATTTATTGCATGGATTGATATAAATTCTTACAAAGAATTATTTTTCTAAGCTAGTACATGTCCACCTTTGATATATTTCAAATTCTTTTATGTTGACAGGTTCTCTCTTAATTTCTTTTTACAATCATTAGAGGTTGATCTTTCCTACCAAGAGATTAGCATACTAGTGTTTTAGAGAAACTATTTACCAAACTGCTAGTGCTATAACTTGAAAAATACTAGATGAATAAATAGATTTATTATAAGAAGTATTGTTTTCTTCTCTAATTTGCGTGGACTCTTCAATTTTGAAGCCGCACCTATGTTGGATTCTTCAAAAATACAATATATTAGGAGAATCTGACACACACCCGTTGATGATTTTGAAGAGTTCGAGCAACATAGGTTCTTTTTGCTTAAATTTGAAATTGAACTTCACTTTTTTTTGCTAATGCACTGATTGAGGTACATTATTCCTTATTTAGTTTGTATTTGAACTTGAATGTATACAAATCACTATTTAATTCTTCCACAATTTTTTAAATATTTGTCTTTAATGATTTGTTATACTTATTAAGGGAATTTGCACATGCATTTTGTTTCACTTGTTAACTAAAATAGTATCCAAATTATCCACCAAGTACTTGCTTTCTCTGCCATTAAATTTCATAACTTTCTCTAGGTCAAAGTCTATAAGTTATTCTACTGAAATACATGATATTCTTTCTTAAATCTGTTGATTAGCTGCATTTTTTAATCAAAATAATATTTTCTCCAATTATTTAGTTAGTGAATAATTAATTCATTTGTTTTCTTCATGAAGTAGCTTGCATGAATTTTTGTCACTTATTAGACATAAACTTATTGCAGAGCAAGTACAAGCACATCCACAAGCACAATAGGTCTACATTATGTTAGTGGTGTTTTGAATATGTTTTCACTTGTACATATGATACAATTTTACTTTTTTAGTTTTGAAGAAGGTGATAAAAATTAATGTCTTACAATTTGGATGGTTCATTTTGTGGTAATATGTAGTTTTGATTTTTTGTAGTTAACAATGAAATTTTATAATAATCTTTGATTATATAGTATTATGTCTTTCGATGTTGGTGTATATATATTTGTGTTAAAGCATATGCAATAATTAGTTCTAGATAGTAAGCATTTTGATAAATATAAATCTATCCAATTATTATTAACTAATTCTGACATTAGTGAAGGGAAATATGGTCTTTAAAACTCTTTAACGACTGGATTGTCAGACAGTTAAATAGATATTGACAAAGGGAATTTGCAATTAGCGAAGAGAAAATTGGTCGCTAATAAGTATATATAACGATTGGAATATTTTCTGTCGCTAAAGGATCTTTAACGACCGAATTTGAATCCGGTCGTTAACTTTTAACGACAAGGCTTTTAGCGACTGGTGACGACCGGATTATTTGCGGTCATTATTAACTTATAGCAACTAAATTTGGACTTCTAGCGACTGAATTTTCCCTCGTTAAAAATCATTTATCTTGTATATGCCTAAATGTGTTTTTATGAAGAAATTGCATATTGTGCTTAATGATGTTGTGATGAGCATGATATGAATTGGAGAAGGTAATTCCTCCAATGTAATGAGAAATGTTGAAGTTATGTTGCATAATGAATTGTAGATGTAGTTCCTACTTTCTTGTGTTGCATTGAGCTTATTGATGTGGAGTTGAGGTTTCGTCCTAGTTTTGTGCATTTGTTTATGATGTTGCATACATGATGGGCTGCTAGTCTTGAGTCGTTAACCCCTTAATGTGTTTTAAGTGTCATTCGAGGATGAATGCTTCTAAGTGGGGGATAATGTAATGACCCGTACAACAAATAAGTGAAACTAGAGCCTAACTAGTGTGTCTTGGAGTTGTTGTGAAGTTTGAGGGTGAAAATGTTTTCCCGAGCTATGGTTGAGGGGTTTAGGGGTTAAACTTCAAGGTACGAAAGGACCCTAAGCCTAACCCCAAGGCTGCCCCAAAATGAGATTGTTGCCAAAAATGTGGTGACATACAGAGGGGGACCACGACCTGTAGGTCAAACCACAACTCGTGGCCTTGATCCATAGGTCAAGGGCCACATTGTCAAGCTGCAGCCCAAAACCACGCTTGACTAGGATGGGGCGTCATCCAGACCACGGTCCATGGTTTGGTGGTCATGGTTCATCCCTGCAAAAACTGTCAATGGTCGGCCAACGTGGGGGTGGTTTGGTAAATTCACCCTAAGTGTAGTTTGGTTGGGGGACGGATTTAATTAGTCATTTATGGTACTTTAAGAGTTTTTAAAGTATTAAAATATATTTTAGACTTCATTATTTAAAAACCCAAAATACAAACCTCCCTTCGCCTCCAAAAGTTCTCTCTCTAGAAAGCTCCATTGGAGGTGAAGACTTCAAGCTTCCAAGGTCAAGACTTCAAGTTTTCAAAGGATTTTCGTGGGATTCTTCCATAAAAGGTATGGTGGTCTTCATCCTTGACTTAGTTTCTTTCAAGGACCCAATCTCAAAAGTGATTCCAAGTCTCCAATGTTTTCTCTAAAACCCTAGTTTTCAATCTATGCATGGGTTCGATTTTAAATGATTTCCAAAGTCTTTATTGCATTGATTTATGAATGAATTTTGGATTTAAGATGAATTAAGATGATTTCTTCTTAGAACCCATGTTTTCCCCCCAATTTCCTAAATTGTGATTTGTGATTGGGAGTTGATTGATTATGTAAGTATGTTGAATTGCTAATGTTTACAATGAATTAAGTGATTTAATCATGTCAATTTCCTATTCTATTTTAGTATCTTGGATTTAGGGATTGATGTTGGTTCTTAGCCTTGAAGGGCGAGTTATGATCAAATTACATATTGAAGTAGAATTGTGCTTGATCTATTGATCCACTTGAAAGGTGGAGGTGTTTACTTATTATGTATATTGTGGTATTGAATTGATGGATATCTTCCTTGTACCTCTATATATGAAGTATCTATGTGTGATCATGATGTAAAGTATATGTGTGTGATTTCAATGAATGTATAGTGATCATGTTTAGAATGTAAGTGTGTTATGATTGAATGTTATTTCTCAATTAACACCTATGAATGATGAGGCTATATGTGAAAGTTTATTCTCACATACACACACTCATAAATTAATAATGAATGAAGTTCTATGATTATGTTAATGATGAGTACTTATTAAAAGGTTATTGTCAATTGTACTCTAATGAATGATAATGATTTGTTGTGAAAGGACTTTATTACAATAAGGGGATTCTTAGGTGAAAGGTTATTCTCATCTTTGAATCTATGAGCTTTCCAATGAATGAATGTTGGGTTTGAGATGGGCGTCCATACGTTAGTAGAGGTGGGGTATCTAGTAGAAATCTACTATCCCATAATAATGAATGAAAGAAGTGAATGTCAAATACTCCGTGGGGAATAATGCTAAGCACCGAGTAAATACGGATTGAGATGGATACTCATACATGAGTTAAGGTGGGGTATCTAGTAACAATCTCTTGAGATGGATGCCCATACGTGAGTTGAGGCGGGGTATCTAGTAGCAATCTCCTTATCCCATAACTATGTGCCCACATAGGTCTAGCTAGTGGATCCACTTAAGCTAAAAACAATGGTCCTACCGTAGGCAAGTAGGAATCCCTTATCCGGTGAGGGTGACACCGGGATTCCATGAATTGCTCACATGGTCTATGTCGGTTAAGGCTTACCCCCACAAAAAATGTTAATGAACTATGGCTTCTTAAAAATGCACTACTTAGTGTGGGTGGTGGTATGGGATGCCATCTATGCATTGTACAAGTAGGATTTGAGAGAGGTTGTGGTGTGTTCCTTTATAATGTCAAGTATAATGAATGTGCTCTTATGATGATGTTAATGAGAATGTTGATCTAATGTCTAAATGAATGAAGGTGCTCTTAATGAAATGAAACTAATGAAGAACGTGACTTATGTATTTGATATAATGATGCATGCTATACTTGGATTGTATTATGAGTTACTTCCTTGTCATGACTTAATGAATATGAATGTGCCTTTCCTATGGTGACTTCAAAGGAGTACTTAGTGTAAGTAGTAGTATGGGATGCTACTTGCACATTGCACAAGTATGACTTAGGGTTGTCTTAGGTAACGGTCTTTATGTGATGTTATGGCTTATGTAATGTTTATGTCTCTTATGTATGAGTATTGTGTAAGGATGGAAAGGTTGAATGGTAAGTTCACTTTTGGTGACATTAAGGTTGTACTTTGGTGTGAATGCTGGTATGGGACGCCATCCATACATTGCACAAAGTATAGCTTGAGGGTTACTTGAGGTGAAGGCTTAATGTGAAAGTAATGGTTTATAAGTGATTATGTTCTAATGTGGTTAAATGACTTGTATGTTGGTTATGGTTGAATATTTTGCCTCTTATGCTTATGTTTATGAAGTTTTATCAAAATGGCATATATCAAGACTTTCAAATAAAATGTCCCTTTTAAGCATGTTTTTGCATGGTTGTCATACTTAGTACTTAATTGTGCTAACCCATTCTTCCTCATGTTTTACTGCAAGTGTAGGTTCCGGCATTTGAGTGGTTTTCTCTAGTGAAGCTTGGATTTTGAGTTACCCAAGACTAAGTGGTATGTCCTCATAGATCGAGGACAAGTAGTTGATGTTTCCTTTCTTTTCATATAATAGACTATTGTTAAGACTTCGATTGTAAAGGGACGTAACCCTAGTTTGTTTCATGTTAAGTTGTTTAGATGGCCATGTGAGACAATAGACTTCCGCTTGCTTTTAATGTTTTCAATTGTTGGATTTATAAAGAAAAGTTTTAAATTCCGCACTATTTCTAAGTATCTTATGTTATGAATGCTATGAGGCTTTTATAAGATCCCTTTGGGGTTGAGTACGCCGTGTCGTATCCGGGGTCTAGTCTCGGGTCGTGACAATAACAAGGCATATACATCAATAGAAAAGACTTTTAACATACTGGTCACCACATCCGGGGAGCTCTCTTAGTCATCTCGGGATCGAACGGCATAAAAACGGTTTTGATTTTGAACATTGGAGTTTGAACCGCTTGGAGGAGCTTATTTATCTTCCCTTTCTTTAAACTTGAGAATCGGACAATCTCTCATCTTGTGGACACTCTATCCACAACCCTAGCAACCGTCCGAGCCAACTAGGCCCTTACCATCATGCTTTCTTCCACATTTTGCACAATTAGGCCTAGTCACATAAGAACCACTACTATTACCTCTTTGAGGTTTAGGTTTGGAAACCCTATCCTTGTTGACTCTTGGAGCACTAGAGGAGCCTTGGTTGGAGAACCTTCGTTTGAACCTTGGTCGACCTTGTCCATCGGAGTTAGCATTGGAGAAGTTCCCATCACCGGTCCTAGCTCTCTTCGCCTCCCTATTCTTTTTCTTGAGTTTTGTCTCCTCAATTTGTTAAGCGTACACCATAAGCCTTGAGATATCCATGTCATGATGGAGCATTGACATACGACATTCCTCTTCAACCAAGTCGGACACACCTGTCAAAAACCTACTCATCTCATCCCTCAAATCCGCTACCAATGATGGAGCATACTTGGACAATTGGGTGAATTTTAGGGAATACTCTTTCACGCTCATACTTCTTTGACGAAGGTTAATGAATTCTTCCACCTTAGCTTTCCTCAACTCTCAGGGAAAGAATCTGTCAAGAAATACCGATTTAAACACTTCCCACTCCATTGGACCCACTCCTCCCGACTATTGTTCTTCCATTGAGTATACCATACTTGAGAAACATTCTTCAATTGGTAAGCGGCTAACTCCACTTTCTCTACCGAAGTTACCCCCATGATGTCAAGTATTTTATAAACCTCTTCCACAAATTCTTAAGGATCCTCTTCCACTTTAGAGCCCTGAAATTTGGGAGGGTTCATTCTAGCAAGAGCTCTAATCCTTGAAGCAGGCAAATTCACATTAGGGTTCACATGAGTCCCAACATCTCAATTGGCATGTGCCGTCACTGCTTGAGCTTGAGTCGTCAAGGCTTGAGCTTGAGTCGTCATAGCTTGGGCCAAAATTTGAAAAGTCGACCTAACCTCCACATCTAACATAGCCGAAGGATTAATCGAAGCTTAACTAGCTTGACGAGCTTCTTCATTCACATTGTCACCTTCCATTCTTCTTGCATTAGCCCTTCGTGTATTCATATCCTGAAGACACAAGAGAAGGATTAGGAGAGAGACTTTATACAGTTAAACTCTAAGGCACGACTTAAGGGTAATGAAAGAAGTGTAGTTTCCTATTCATCTTGTAGCCTCTCATTCATAATTATGGCGCACTTCACACTCATGAACAAAACTCTACTAGACATGGCTTATGAGTCATCATCCTAGAATCATTCTAAACCTTGTGCCCTGATTACCAAGTTCGTCACGACCCAAAGGTACCCCCTAGACGTAATAAGGCACAGAGAATCCCGAAAGGCACCAAGTAAGCCACTTAGCATATTATAACATAAGCAATAGAACAGTAAAGAGTAAAAACACATTTCAAGTACAATTATTCTTATAAAGTAAAGCGGAAGTCTAGACTTGTCTTAATATACCCATCTATTACAATCTTGAATCAAATAGGGACACAACCCGTACAACATAATCTGAAAGTCAAATACAAGAAAAGGAACTACAAAGGTAATATCCGTCCTCGAACCATGAGGACTCACCAACAAGCAAGGAGAAATGAACAATCCAAGCTCTAGCCACAATAGGAACCACCATGAGAACCAGACCCTACACTTGGGGAAAATGTAGGAAAATATGGGTTAGTACAAAATTCACCAAGTATGATAGTCATGCATAAAATCATGAAAACATGCTAAAAGGGACATTTTAATTGAATGCATGCCATTTGCTAAGTCAAAGCATCATTTAAAAGATAATGGAAAGGCACAAGTCATATATCATAATCAACTCATAAATCATCACACCATAGAGGAACATACCATAAGTACCCTCAAAGCATACTAATACAATGTATGGATAAGATCCCATAATCCCACCCATACTAAGTAAAGCTTCGTGAGTAACTATAGTTCATAGCTCATCTTCTGGTTCATACTATCATAATGGGGGAATAAGCCTAACCGACATAGACCATGTGAGCTTACATGGAATCCAGTGTCTACCCCACACCAGAAAGGGGTTGTCCTACTTGCCTAAGGTAGAACCATACTCTTAGCTTAGGTGGATCCACTAGCTAAATAACCTATGTGGGAACATAGTTTATGGGATAAGGAGATTTCTACTAGAAACCCGGACTCAACTAAGATAGAAGGTTTCCATCTCATGAGATACATACTTTGGGAACCCGGACTCAACTAAGGTAAAAGGAACCAATTTGGAAAGTCGGAATCAACTAGTGTAAAAGCTTTCAACTCATATTCATATCCACTCAGTGCTAATCATTAATTCCAATGGATTACATATTAAGTTGACACGACCCAAGCCTAGGACCTAGACGTGACCAGCGAATGGGGAACCCGAAGGAACCCCAAACAAGCCTCATAGCGTATCATCACACATCCTTGATCACAGAAGCAATTAAAATGACCATAAGCGATAAGAATAATCAAGGAGAAATCGGGACTAAGGGAGCAAGAGAAAAAGAGAATGATACATAAATATCATAGATGAGTCAAGCTCAAGCATAATACACAACTTGTCCAACACCACCTCTAAACATGGATACTTAGCGGGGGCCAAGACAAACTACCGGGCTCACC
>JAJOOR010028555.1:0-13059 GCA_036250505.1 Solanum acaule
GGCGATCAATAAGACCCATGGCCTAGGTTGGTGACCTCCATTGCACTTTGGAGGGGTGCCTATCTAAGGTCGGCCCAAGTGGCCGAGCCTACGTCATAATTTGTTGCAGTGGGGGCCTGCGTTCGCGCGGCCCCTACCCAATTCTAAACACAACTGTTAAGCATCTCATTAATTACAGTCTTCATGAATTACTTGAGCACACATTTGTTATTCATAAGGCGGTTTACACCAATTTGGAAATGACTATGAAATCATTCAAAATCCTGGAAGTTGTACCTTTTTTCTAGGGGGCACTCAATAGAGAGAACCCCTTCAAAAATAGGCGTAAGCCACTATTTGCAGCGTGCACATGGGTATTCTTTAGTAAAAGGCAAAAAATTTTTACGTCTATTGTATCAGGCTGCAACTTCTCCTTATACCTTGAACCATGACAATTCAAAATGGTCATCATTCGTAAACTACAATTCATATTGGTCATCATTCATCTCCTTGCCATTCAGCATTTCGTTATTCGTTTTCTTATAATACAGATCACAAGGAATTAAGATGCATAGTCTGGATGAGTATTTTGTACAAAGGTTAAATTTAATACATAGCAAATGTGAAAACTGATAGAAGTTCATTAAATTGAAAGGAAAATTGAAAAATGATGATTTACTCCCACATCGCTAAGTAAAGAAAACAGAAGAGTAATGAGAAGATACTATAAATAAAGGCCAAGGACAACGAAGAAACATACTTACCTGGACGGGGTCAATGGGAGATCAATAAGACCCATGGCCTAGGTTGGTGACCTCCATTGCACTTTGGAGGGGTGCCTTCCTAAGGTCGGCCCAAGTGGTCGAGCCTACGTCATAATTTGTTACAGCGGGGGCCTGCGTTCGCGCGGCCCCTACCAAATTCAAAATATAACTGTTTTCTTGTATCTCATTGACAGGCTTGTGATTATTGAAAAGAAGCATAAAACCACGACCTGTCATACATGATTTTCAATTGTTTTCACTAATCACAAGCAAAAGTGAATACAAACTTCAAATACATCAAATGAGATTAAAATCACACTAAGTAATAACTCTATTACTTAACTGAGCCAAATCAATGCCTCCATTGCCCACTATATTATTAACTAACTCTAATTAATATAGACTTCAACTCGTAACACACAATTAACTCTAACTGTGTTCCTACAAACAGTAACCAAGAAAACACTTGATACGTTTCTTTATAGATGAGAAACAAATCCTACAATTTCAGCACAATACAAGCATTTAAAACATCAACACTACAAGATTGCTTCTGTTCACTCTATCAGGTCCCTTGTCATAAGATTTCTTAAAGCTTGAGTTCTTGAAAGACAAAAATCACCTTTTTTACTGAATTAGTTCCTATGTTGTTTGTTCACTTAGATATATCAATCACCAAGAAGTATTGTCCACTGAACAAACAACCTCGTTCATTCTCATTGGAGAAGTAGACTGTCCTTCTCACCAACCAGCCTGACAAGGACAACTTTACAGCTGTTCATCATGTTGGACTTGGACGAGAGCTACTCTGCCTAGGACCAGGTCCCGACATTTGTGAGGATCATCATAACACTTGAAGTACTACACAAAAGAGTGTGATTAGCAGCCTCCATGGTCTTTCGGGGTCATGGAGTCATAGATAATCGTTCTCAGCCTAATTGTTCGTGCCTGAGATAGTCTAGAAGTTGTCTGACAGACTCCCTTCACTAAAGCAAAAACAACTTTTAACGGCAATAAATGTACTCATTAACAAAGAATGCTAAAACCTTTACCGGCATTAGTTAAATGTCATTGGATCCAATGTTGCTATAGGATTTAGCGACAATTACAAAGAATACTAATTACCGCTAAAAATACATATTTAGCGGCAATTAAGCTATTGCAGCTAAAGACCATTTTTGGTGTAGTGCTCGACTCTATTTGCTGGTTTCACTCACATTGAATCTTCAAAACAAGTTAAGCCATATATTGTATTCTCTCGTATATACTGTTGTTTTGATTAATGTGTCAGAGGAGGATGTAGCATGCTTGCTAGGGGTTCAACTTAATCCAACATTTTCGACACAAAGTGTATATCTACCTAAAAGTTTCTAAAATTCTGACAAATTTTAAACTTTGAATCCGAAATTCCATAAGTGCAATAGATTCAACAAGATTTAAGAAGTTGAAACCATCAAAATTTAAACTCTAAATCTGTCTCTGAACGTTACACGAGTTTATTACTATTATTTAATGATGTGATCTACGTTTTTGATTCTTCAGGAGTAATCAGTAGTATAAACTAAGCACACGTATTGCTTCTTTCGGACATTGAGGATGTTAATTACTCTTTTTTGTAGACTAGCACTGGTTCCTTGGCAAATAATATCATAATCCCACACCGTCAAGTGAATAAGACAGAAGAGTAGCAAGGAGACGCTATAAAAAAAGGGCCAAGGTCAATTACGGAGAAATATACTTACCTGAACGAGGTGAATGAGTGATCAACAAGGCCCATGGCCTAGTTTCCCTTCTTATTTTTTTTGGTTACAGAAGAACTTGCGTAGAAAATGGTTTTTTTTCTGAATTTCTGAATCGGGTGCAAACCATCTTCTTTCGCAGGTTCCTTTTTAACAAAAAACAATCTATGGTAAGATTTCATTTATCAATATTAGCAGACCTAAAATCCAACACAAAAACATGTAAATTCCTAATCCTAAATTGGGAAGCTAATCATTTTATTTCTTCATATTACATTGATTGGCACGATCGACCATGGGAAATAGTATCTGATGCTCAAGGAGGCTTTGTATATGACAGAAGGACTATTAAAAGAACAACTGCATTCACAAGGAAAATGCATTGTGTGGATGAGTATTTGTGCAAAGGTTAAAATACATAGCAGATGTGATAACTGATGGATGTTCAATAAATTGAAATTCAATTCGAAATGCAAATTGAAAAATGATGACTTACTCCCACATCGCTAAGTGAAGAAAACAGAAGATTAATGAGGAGATACTATAAAATAGGGCCAAGTACAACAGAGAAACATACTTACCTGGACGGGGTCAATTGGCGATCAATAAGACCCATGGCCTAGGTTGGTGACCTCCATTGCACTTTGGAGGGGTGCCTATCTAAGGTCGGCCCAAGTGGCCGAGCCTACGTCATAATTTGTTGCAGTGGGGGCCTGCGTTCGCGCGGCCCCTACCCAATTCTAAACACAACTGTTAAGCATCTCATTAATTACAGTCTTCATGAATTACTTGAGCACACATTTGTTATTCATAAGGCGGTTTACACCAATTTGGAAATGACTATGAAATCATTCAAAATCCTGGAAGTTGTACCTTTTTTCTAGGGGGCACTCAATAGAGAGAACCCCTTCAAAAATAGGCGTAAGCCACTATTTGCAGCGTGCACATGGGTATTCTTTAGTAAAAGGCAAAAAAATTGTTCGTTCTGTGTTCACTTACGCGGCTGTACCTGATGTTCAAGGATGCTTTGTATATAGTTACAATTTTTTTCGTGACTGTAGTTTATGATATCACCTAGTTCTATTCAATAGAAATCACACTTGCAAATTAGGTAGTTTTTTGTCACATTTGTCCACTCATGAAGACAGTAATAGAATTGTATACATTTTTTTTCCCACAGCGGTAAGCTAGCATAGAAGCCACGTGTTTATATGTTGTTGCAGCAACATAGATGGACATGTCCTTACTTGAACAGGATCTGTTCTATAGGCTCGTACTTCCTTATCCTCGACTTCTAAGGAGACAGGAAACCAAGTTTGGCTGATGAATTGTGGCCATGAGGCTAGACTAGAACGTAATTGACATTCACCGTGTCCTTTGAGTCATGGTGCAGTAGATGATCTGTCTCAGACAGACTCCCTAAACTCTTTTTGCTGATTTCAGTCACATTGGCTGTCAACAGACGAAACTCTTTTTGTTGGTTTCACTCACATTGCATCTTCAGAACAAGTTAAACCATTGTATCTTGTCCAGAGTGAAAATATACGAACTCCTTTTTCTCCTTGCAGTTTTGTGGAGACGGGAAGGGACGTGCCAGGTGGATTGTTTACATCAATCATCCCCTCGAGATTCATTCGTGTTGAAACTTTAACCAAAGAATGAACAAACAGTTTCTCTACTCATGTATTCTCTTGTATATGCTGTTGTTTTGATTAATGTGCCAGAGGCAGATGTAGCATGCTTGTTAGGGGTTCAACTTGATCCAACATTTTCGACACAAGGTGCATATCTACCTAAAATGACAAATTTTAAACTTTGAATCCGAAATTCCATTAGTGCAATAGATTCAATGAGACAATGACAAGATTTTAGAAGTTGAAACCATCAAATTTTAAACTCTACATCTGTCCCTGAACGTTATACGAATTTACTTCTATTATTTAATGATGTGATCTAACGTCTCTGATTATCAGTAGTATAAACTAAGCACATAATGCTTCTTTCGGACATTGAGGATGTTAATTACCCTTTTTTACAGACTAGCACTGCTTCCTTGGCAAATAATATCATAATCCCACACCGTCAAGTGAATAAGACAGAAGAGTAGCAAGGAGACGCTATAAAAAAAGGGCCAATGTCAATTATGGAGAAACATACTTACCTGAACGGGGTGAATGGGTGATCAACAAGGCCCGTGGCCTAGTTTCCCTTCTTGTGTTTTTGGTTACAGAAGAACTTGAGAAGGAAATGGTTTGTTTTTCTGAATTGGGTGCAAACCATTTCTTTCTCAGGTTCCTTTTTAACAAAAAAAATCTATGGTAAGAGAACTTAGGCTTTCTTTTCATTCATCAATATTAGAAGACCTAAAATCCAACACAAAAACATTATTGCAAAATTGGAAAACTAATCATTTTATTTCTTCATATTACATTGTAACAACATTGATTAGCATGAACTTACTTGTACAAAAAGATCTGTTCTATAGGAGTTCTGAGGAGATCAGAAACCACACGCGGTCTTTCAGGGGTCATGGAGCCATAAAGGATCGTTCTCGACTACCCTTCTGTTGGAATGTATGCGTCCACTGGTCTAGATGGGACCAGGTCCTCAACACAGTTACAATAACAGAAAATAAGCAACGTGCTGAAAGTAAAGATTGCACAACAACTTTACGTGGAAACCTCCTTGCTCAAGGGAGTAAAACCACGACCTGGCTTGCCAGGACTTTTCAAACTGCTTCCACTAATCTTCTCAAAGCAAAAGTAAAAGTCAGTTTACAAAATGAGATTAACCTACTAATCTCCACACTAAGCAATATATCCTATTACTTAGACGAGTCTAAGCAGATACAACACTGCCCACTAAGCTATCACCCCTAGATAACTTAGACTTTGCTAAGCGGATACCACACCGCCCATTAAATCAACTAGCTCCTAGATGACTTAGACTTTGACTGAGCAGATACAACACTGCTCACTAAATCGGCTAACTCTAACCAACTTAGACCTTTCCACACAGAAACAAATATCTGAATCCTTTATAGACTAGGAACAGATTTACAATATACGCACGGAAGTATAACTCCTAAGACACACTCAGATGCTTGCAGCTTGATCAGTTCCTTGTTGTGCTTGCCGGAGAATACTTCTTGAAAGTAAGTCTTTGCAAGTGTTCTTGAGAATTTTCAAGTTGCAAAAACTAACAAAACTCAAACTCAACAAAGACGCTTCAACACTTTATCAGGTCCCTTTGTTGAGCATGAGTATTGTTCTTCCTTGAAGATGGCCTTCTTTTAAAGCTTGTGAATTTTCAGAGAAAATCCGAGTTTTTGTTTTGCCAAGTCTTAAGTTTGTGTTTGTTGGAAGAGATAATATAAATCACCACAAACTCGTTGAGACAATCCCATTGGTTGAAGGCCTGGTGTTAGAAAAGCTGTGCACCTACCGTAGCAGCTTTTCTAACAGCTGTCTTGTCACCTTTTCACGTAAGCAGTCTTGCGGGGACCAGGTCCCTTGCAAACTTCTCTTAGTAAGTTCTTGAGAATACGTGCTGGCTCTCTCCTTTTGAATGAATGAATTAGTTTGTTGTTTTTTCCTTGGATATATTTAGACATGAAAAGTTATCCAATGAACACACAACCTCGTCGCTTCTGATTGGTGGAGTACTCTGCAGCTTCACCAACTTTCTGACGCAGACAACTTTCCAGCTGTACAACACTTTGACCACTGGACGAGTATTCATACACTGCAGAGGACCAGGTCCCTGCACTTGTGAGGAGATCATCAAAACATCAAGGAACATAAGCACTTATCACCTTCATTTTTTTGCTTATATCACCGACTATAACTAAGCAAACAAGCATATAACATTTTTCCAACTCAATCAGCAGCTCATAAACATTGGAGTCATCATGGAACATGTTAAACTATTTTACGTCTATTGCATCAGGCTGCAGCGTCTCCTAATACCTTGAACTATGACAATTCAAAGTGGCCATCATTCATAAACTACATTATCTTACATATATGTTTCTCTGCTGCTACATTCTTGTCTGTCTTCAATTCTTCTCGGCCGTACTATTGTACTACAGGATCTGTTCTATAGGCTCGTACCACTGTATCCTTGAGTTCTAAGTGACTATAGTTTATGCTATCGTCGAAATAAAATGACAGTAGGACTATTAAAAGAACAACTGCATTCTTATTTGTTATCGTTCGAATAGATTAAGAAGTTAAAAGTTTGCCATTCATTATTTGTGCAAAGGTTAAATGTAGTGAGAGTATTCACAGTCAAAGAACATGTGGTGCAATGATTCACTATAATCACAGAAAGTTTGTTTGGGGCTTGCTGCATTGTGACATTTTTAACTGGTCCTCTTAACATTTTGTATTATAAACTCGTCACTTTTGATCAACTGATTATGATTTGTAAGCAGTGTCCAGTATTTTCTCATATTGAAGATTTTTCTTACTATCCATGAAGCCTGTTTGGGCACCTCCATCGCGAGCAAAATCTTGTTGTTTTATATAGTAAGCATGAATTCAGGAAATCCACATTTTCTCTTTACTCTTACTCAGAGCCCATAGTAACTTACATATAGCAGCGTTGTTCCATATTTTTAAGTTGATGAAATTCAGACCTCCAGCACCTTTTGGTAAACATATCTTCTCCCAAGCTACTAAAGCCCTTCTAGAGATTGTAGCATCACCTGTCCATAGGTAGGTTCGGCATGCTTAATCACCTTCTGTGGGAGCAGAAAATATGCTTGAATTCCATATGTACGTGTATCCTTTCACCAACTCATGACTACGACTCTGATATTACCCTTCCTGGTATGAATGCTGATTGTGTATGTCCCACTAAACCATCAATAACTGATCTGATGATCCTGCATGAAATAATCTTTGATATGATCTTGTAGATAGTAGTACGTACAACAAGCAGGCTATTGGCCTCTATATAAATGCATCACTTTGCACATTTTTAGCTTTGCCAAATTGAAATTCAATTTGAAATGAAAATTGAATAATGATGACTTACTCCCACATCGCTAAGTAAATAAAACAGAAGAGTAATGAGGAGATACTATAAATAAGGGCCAAGGACAACGAAGAAACATACTTACCTGGACGGGGTCAATGGGCGATCAATAAGACCTATGGCCTAGGTTGGTGACCTCCATTGCACTTTGGAGGGGTGCCTTCCTAAGGTCGGCCCAAGTGGTCGAGCCTACGTCATAATTTGTTACAGCGGGGGCCTGCGTTCGCGCGGCCCCTACCCAATCCAAAGTACAACTATTTTCTAGTATCTCATTTATAGGATTGTGAATTATATTAGTACTCACATTCTCAATAATTTATATCTTTATCAAACAATAAAAGAGAAAATAAACCTAAACAAATAGGTTGACAGAATTGAATGCTTCATTTTTCCCTCTCTCTCTCTCGCCTGGTCTCTCACATCGATAAGTTATCCATGAAAACCAAGTTACCTGAACGGGGTCAATATATGGGTGATCAACAAGGCCCATGGCCTAGTTTCCCTTCTTGTGTTTTTGGTTACAGAAGAACTTGAGAAGGAAATGGTTTGTTTTTCTGAATTTCTGAATTGGGTGCAAACCATTTCTTTCTCAGGTTCCTTTTTAACAAAAAACAATCTATGGTAAGACCTAAAATCCAACAAAAACATGTCAATTCCTAATGTGTCAGGATCTGACCTCTATTTAGGAATTAAAATCCAACGAAATTCAACAATGACTGAACAATTCTTTTTTTTGGAACAATTTTCTATATTCATTCAAACGAGATTGTACAGAAATGCAAGGAAATAAAGGAAAACTAGAAATTAAGATAGTAAGCTGCCATGGACAGGGGAGAATGTTTAGATTAGAAGGAAAAAGAGAAGAAAAGAGAGTATGTTAGAAGAGAGAGAGGAGAGCACGAGAATAATACCAATTTGATCAATTCCCCTCTTGCTCTTTCCGGGACTTAGTTATAGGATGCTCACGTGCAATCACAGCCCTTCAGCTTCATTAACTCCAATCAAATCTCGTACTTCCAAGTGTTATAATTTTATTCGTCATTTCTTTATTCTTCACTTAGCTCATTTATTCAGGTCATGACAGTCCCGCCCGGATCAAACAATCCTTGACCCCAAGGATGATTATCAAAAATCTGTTCCATCCAGGTTCATTACATAATGCAAAATCGGAAAGCTAATCATTTTATTTCTTCATATTACATTGATTGGCACGACCTTACTTGTACAAGATTTGTTTTATAGGAGTTGATTACTTCTTTTTTTCTTCCTCGCGCCTTATCTCCCACATTGATAAGTTATCCATGCAGCCAAGTCATTACATCAATGGACACGACCTTACTTGAATAGGATCTGTTCTATAGGCTCGTACCTCCTTATCCTTGAGTTCTAAGGAGATAGAAAATCAAGTCTGGTGGATGAACCGTGGCCGGCATATGAGACTAGAGCTGAAAATGAGCTCTTGGTACATTTGTTATTCAGAATCTAGTTTACGACAACTTGGGAAAGACTACGAAAATTATTCCTGGAAGTTTTACCTTATGTATTCATTAAAGGACATTCATATAAAAGTTAATGTTTCTTTATGAATATCGTTTATCTTATATCGTCGAAATAAAATGACAGAAAGATTATAAAAAGACAAACACATTTCATTGAACAGGAGAAAAGAGCTGCAACACCCGATGACAGTTAGAGGCAATTTACCGACTTAACTTTTCATTGTACATTGGCCATGACTTAGAAATTAGAAATTTCAAAGCAAGTTTAGGCAACAAAATAGTTCTTATATTATAGTTGCTTCATCCCTTTCCTTCTGTACATTGCCTCTGTGCCGCCAATGATTATAAAAACTGCTGTTGTTGTTGGTTCCAAACCATTTTTAACGATAAGATGACTTAATATTTTACAATCATGTTTACTTATTCCAAACTTTTCGACATGTTTGGCTTCTTCACTACTGTTTTTCCTTTTCATACTAATTTTGATATGCTTTTTTGAGCCGAGGGTCCTTTGGAAACACCCTCTCCTACCTTCATAAGGTAGTGACCTCGTTTACCACACTTGTGACACAAGTCATTTGCCTTTGCTGCTCTGTCAGGGTTTCCTTTCTTCATGAAACCTCCATGTTTTCTCACGATTTTTTGAAATCTTCGAGTGAGGTTGGCCATCTCCTCATCCAGTTGAGAGATTTCACTTTGTGACACCTTGAGAGCTAGTGATTTATCCCTTTTTGCTTCTTTCTTGGAAGGGTCTTGAGTGAATTTCATGGGTTTGAAGATTCTCAATCAATGCATCCATAGTGTGCACCTTCTGGTCCTTCGCTTCAGTAATTGCATCTACTAGCCCATGACTTAGTAAGAATCCTAAGTATTTCCTCACCTACTTGTTGGGGTGTATAGGTTCGTGTCCGTTAACCCAAACAACTAAATACATTGGTGATAGTTGAGAACCTGGTATGCATCTCCTGAATGGATTCACCTTATTTCATGATGAAGTTCTTGTACTGGTGGGTGTTTAACATGTGCACCTTGGACTCTTTCACTTGCTCAGTCCCTTCATGAGCTGTTTCCAAACAATTTCGGATATCCTTGGTTGATTCACAAGACGAGATTCGATTGTACTACTCAGCTCCAATCGTGCAAGACCAACAATTTTTTAGCCTTATAGTTCTTCTCGATCTTCTTCCAGTCAACCTCATTATACTTTGTCGGGTTTTGGGAACAACCCTTATGATTTCTCCATCCTTTACATCCATGGTAGGAATGTGAGGGCCATCAAGAACAATATCCCAAAGCTCACTATCCTCAACTATCATATAGTCGTGCATGCGAATCTTCCACCAACTATAGAACTGGCTATTAAATCGAGGTGGCCTGGTTGATGATTGTCCTTCTTCCAGGTTTAATGGAGCAGCCATTTTTACACAAGATTCTCTCTTGTTGTTAACCAGATAGAGAGACCAAGCTCTGATACCAATTGATAGAATGGATACGTCCACTAATAGTTACTAGACCAGGTCCCTTAACAGAATAACAGTGTGGAAAATAAATAACTCAAAGTAAATCAAACACAAGAATTTTACGTGGAAACCCCCTTACTCAAGGGAGGAGGAAACCACAACCTGTCTCACAGGATTTCAACCCAAACTCCATTTCACTCAAAAAGGAGCAAAGCTTCAGTTTACAAACTCTTGTAACCTAGGAATTAAACTCTTAATCCCTTTCTTCTTACTGTAGAAACTCTATTACAAAGGAAACTAAGCATAACTCATTGCACACTAAATCAACTAACTCTAGTTGATCTAGACTTCAAGAACCCAACAAGGTTAACTCTAGCCACCAACTCAGGTCTCAAAGATAAGAGAAGAAACAAGCAGCAACTCTGCTGCACCCACACATGAACTAACTCTAGTTGACACTCCTAGGCAACTCTACCCAAGAGAACATCAAATCAATTATGTAAAGAGACTTGACTAAAACACATATGATTAGACTTTAACTAACTCTAGTTAATCTGACTCAAACTAACAAGTTAGACAAGCAACCGATCTATTATCCTTTATAACTTAGGAGTAGATTTACAATATAAGAACACAAGACACAAAACTCAAAATACAACAAAAGACGCTTCAGCACTCCATCAGGTCCCTCGTGTAGTATGGGCAATGTTCTTCCTTGAAGATGACTTTTTCTTTTGAGCTTATGAATTTTCAGAATTCAAAAACATTATTTGCCAAAAGTTAGGTTGTGTCATTGGAGAAGAAGATTATTATTATATGGACACAAACCCTTGGAGCATTACCATTGGCTGAGAGCCTGCTGCTCTAAAAAGACATGCACCAACCACAACAAGTTTGACAGCTTTTAGATAGTTGTCTTTTGTCTTTTTCATGTACGGAAACTCTCAGTCTTTCCTCAACCAATTCCCTTGTTAGAACCCAAAGTTTGTTAAATTATCAAAAACTTCATATCAACTCCAAAATAACAGCATGTCAGGTGGATTGTTTACATGAATTATCCCCTCGGGATTAATTCGTGTTAAAGCTTTAACCAAAGAATGAACAAGCAGTTTCTCTACTAATGTATTCTCTTATATATGCTGTTGTTTTAATGTGTTAGAGGCGGATGTCACATGTTTTCTAGGGGTTCAACTCATGAAAACATTTTCAGACACAAGGTGTGGTATATATCTACATAAAATTTTCTAAAATTGTGACAAGTTTTATACTTCATCCGAAATTCCATAAGTGAAATAGATTATATGATAAGATTTTAAAAGTTAAAACCATCAAATTTAAACTCTAAATCTATCCCTGAACATTATACAAATTTACTACTATCATTTAATGATGTGATCCAACGTCTCTGATTATCAGTAGTAAAATAAACCAACACATATTGCTTCTTTCGGACATTGAGGATGTTAATTACCCTTTTTTACAAACTAGCACTGCCTCCTTGGCAAATAATATCATAATCGCACACCGTCAAGTGAATAAGACAGAAGAGTAGCAAGGAGCCACTATAAAAAAAGGGCCAAGGTCAATTACGGAGAAACATACTTACCTGAACGGGGTGAATGGGTGATCAACAAGGCCCATGGCCTAGTTTCCCTTCTTGTTTTTTTGGTTACAGAAGAACTTGAGAAGAAAATGGTTTGTTTTTCTGAATTTCTGAATCGGCTGCAAAACATTTCTTTTCTCAAGTTCCTTTTTAACAAAAAACAATCTATGGTAAGAAAACTTAATTTATCAATATTAGCAGACCTAAAGTCCAACACAAAAACATGTCAATTCCTAATGCAAAATCGGAAAGCTAATCATTTCTTCATAGTACATTGTAGCAACATTGATTGGCATGACCTTAAAACTGTGACCATAGACCGCGACCATGGGACCAACACATGATTGAAAGCCTCCATGGCCATTCAGGGTCTCGACTACCCTTCATTTTTTCGCTCTTATCACTGATAATAACTAAGCAAATAAGCATATAACATTTCCCAACTCAATCAGCAGCTAATAAACGTTTGAGTCAACATGGGACAAGTTACACTATTTTACGTCTATTGTATCAGGCTGCAACTTCTCCTTATACCTTGAACCATGACAATTCAAAATGGTCATCATTCGTAAACTACAATTCATATTGGTCATCATTCATCTCCTTGCCATTCAGCATTTCGTTATTCGTTTTCTTATAATACAGATCACAAGGAATTAAGATGCATAGTCTGGATGAGTATTTTGTACAAAGGTTAAATTTAATACATAGCAAATGTGAAAACTGATAGAAGTTCATTAAATTGAAAGGAAAATTGAAAAATGATGATTTACTCCCACATCGCTAAGTAAAGAAAACAGAAGAGTAATGAGAAGATACTATAAATAAAGGCCAAGGACAACGAAGAAACATACTTACCTGGACGGGGTCAATGGGAGATCAATAAGACCCATGGCCTAGGTTGGTGACCTCCATTGCACTTTGGAGGGGTGCCTTCCTAAGGTCGGCCCAAGTGGTCGAGCCTACGTCATAATT
>JAJOOR010028556.1:0-17737 GCA_036250505.1 Solanum acaule
TCCTAGTGTATTACATGCAAAGTGATAAGTTAGGTATCTCTAAATCCTTGGTCCGGCATCTAGAGAATTTCACCCCGCACCTTGGTCCGGCTACGTGTGTATAATTTACTAATCCTTACCTTTACCTCATATTATACATCACATTAATGTATGGCTTAGTTTTCACCCTCGCACCAATTGATATTAGACTATTAGATAGTATCACACTAAATCTATGTTGATAATTCTTTTCTTATTAACTACCTCCTTGGTCCGGCAAGTAGCAACAAGGCGAGTTCTAACGTTGGCCACCATTAAAAAGACTTCTAAACGAAATAATTATCAATGCATGCAAAACACTATTCAAGAATTGCTTTGTTACTATTCATACTTTGTTAATCGTTCATGGTTCCCACAACCCTAGTTATGGATTTAGTTACCCATAATACCAAGAACACAATTCAAATTTTTAGATGAAGAAATCATGAACTTACGTAAGGAATAGAAGAAACCCAGAATCTCAACTTGAATTTCAAAGTCAAATCTGCAAGAACGAACTTAGGAAATCAACAATTGCTAAAGTTGCAACTTAATCTCCAAAGACAAAAACTAGAACTAAAATAATAAAGTCTAACCTCCAAAAACGAGGTTTGCATGCCTTATATATAGAAAAATAACTCCCAACTAAAAAGGAAACGAAATAAGGAAATAATATTTCAGGACGCGGTTTCGATCTATGACACTGACACCGTGGATTGACCTACAGTCCGTAGGTCCCTTCCGTGGTTTAGGACTTAGGCAAATTTTCTATCTTCAAAAATCTTCATCTCTGATGCAATCGACGGATCAACAGTATGGACCGTGGTTCAATCCACGGTCCGTGGATCCTCCTCCGTAGCTCCATACTTAGAATCTTGAAAATTAGGTACTGGAACCCCTTCTCTGAATGATTTGACGGAACTACAATACGACCCGTAGGTCGATCGACGGTCTGTCGTTTGCAACTGTGGTTCCACACTTAGTCAAGAATTCCCTGATTTTCCTTCAACCCTTACCTGCCCTTCTACAATCACCATTTATGGACCGTGACTGGACCTACGGTCCGTAGGTCACTTCCGTAGATGCCCTTTTCTGCACATTCTTCAGTTGTGTCTCTCAGTTTCCGCATCTGAACTTATTTCCTGCATACATGATAAAAACCATATAAAAAGCAATACAAAATGGCCCTAGACACACACAACTCTTAAGTGAAATGTATTAAAAATACTGTAAACTCAGGGTATATCACTCACCATTACCAAATATTCTCAAGCTCACAATAATTGCTTCAAATGCAAGTTCAAGCTCAACAAAGGTACTCAAATGCCCTCACACAAAGAATGATTTCATATTCACACACAAAGGTTCAACAATTTATAGTTTCGGAATAAAAAAAAACTCACACTCACAAAGATAAACACAATGCATGATTTCACCCATAGGTTTGCCCATATTTTCCAATCAACACTTGTTTCAGCTCACTCAAGATCATAAAGGTCTTTTCAGGGCTTGTAACACGGCTGAATGTAAATGTATGATCATTTAGGCTCAGTGACTTCTATCCTCATGAAATGTGGTGTGAACAACACTTCCTTTCCTTTTGTTCATCATTCTCATTTATGATCATAGGTCACCCCATTATTCACTTTCCATGGAATATCGGACACTCCATTTTCTTTTCACTTTCACAAACTTTTTCATTCTTTTTCATTCTTTTTCTTTTTCATTTTTCTCTTCTCTTTTCTTTTTTTTTGTATGGAGGGGTTCAATCTTTTTCAAAACCATGGGTAAAGGGGACTTCTTTGCACTTCTTGATTTACCTTTTCTTTTCACCACACCCCAACTTAGAGTGGGAAGGGGAGTACAAACCTAAGCAAGCTAAGATCATATCCTTCATTCGGGCTAGAAAACTGGTAGGGCAGGGTTGTTTGAATTATTTGGCTCATATTCGAGATGTGGAGGTTGAGTCTCAATTTATTGAGTCTATTCATGTGGTGTCAGAATTTAGAGAAGTGTTTCCTAATGACTTGTCTGGTATGCCTCCGGGTAGGGATATAGATTTTTGTATTGATTTAGAACCTTGTAGTCGTCCCATTTCCATCCCTCCATATCACATAGCTCCAGTGGAATTGAGAGAACTTAAGGCTCAAATCCAAGAACTTCTTGATAAAGGATTCATCCGTCCTAGTGCTTCCCTGTGGGGTGCTCTTGTCTTGTTTCTTAAGAAAAAGGATGGTAGTATGAGGATGTGTATAGATTATCGACAATTAAATAGGGTCACCATTCGGAATAAGTATCCATTACCTCAAATAGATGATCTTTTTGACCAATTACATGGTGCATCAGTGTTCTCTAAGATTGATCTAAGGTCGGGTTACCATCAGTTAAAAAATTAGGCACGAGGATGTGCCTAAGATAGTGTTTAGAACCCGCTATGGGCATTATGAGTTTCTAGGTATGTCATTCAGGTTAACTAATGCGCCTGTAGCATTTATGAGTTTGATGAATGGGATGTTCAAGCCATTTTTTGATTCGTTTGTTATACTCTTTATTGATGATATTTTGGTCTATTCGAAAAGTTAAGAAGAGCATGCCAACCATCTTCGTATTGTTCTAGGTGTTCTCTAGAAACAAAGGTTGTATGCTAAATTTTCTAAGTGTGAATTTTGGTTGAATTCGGTTGCATTTTTGGGGCATGTAGTTTCAAAAAAAGGGGTAATGGTAGATCCCCAAAAGATTGAAGTGGTTAAGAATTGGATTCGGCCTAGCTCTATGACGGAAGTTAGGAGTTTTGTGGGGCTCGCTAGCTACTATCGTCGATTTGTGAAGAATTTTGCTTCTATTGCCACTCACTTGACAAATTTGACCAAAAAGGAGTACCCTTTGAATGGATTGAAAAGTGTGATGATAACTTTCAAAAGCTCAAGACTCTCTTGACTACAACTCATATTCTAGCATTACCTGTAGAGGGTAAGGATTTTATTGTTTATTGTGATGCTTCTCATTCGGGTTTGGGTGTTGTGGTAATGTAGGATAAGAATGTTATAGCTTATGCATCGCGACAATTGAAGATGCACGAGAGAAAATATCCAACACATGATTTGGAGTTGGCAATGGTAGTGTTTGCTCTTAAGATCTGGCGGCATTACCTCTATGGTGTCAAGTGTGAGGTATTTACTAATCATCGTAGTTTTGCAACATGTGTTCACTCAAAAGGATTTGAATTTGAGATAGCGAAGGTAGATGGAATTACTCAAGGATTATGATGTCACCATTCAATAATAATGTAGTGGCAGACGCTTTGATTCGAAAAGCGGTGTAGTTTAGCTTGCTTGAGTGTAACCAAGCGACCTTTGGCTAAGGAAATTCAGACCTTAGAGTCTAAGTTCATACAGTTGGGCATCTTAGAAAGAGGTGGGGTGCTAGCTAGTATTGAAGTAAGGGCCACGTTCATTGAGGAGATCAAGGCCAAACAATTTGAGAATGAAAATTTGAATGAACTTAAGAAGAAGACTGTGATTGGTAAGGCACAAGAGACCACTCTTGATGCAGAAGGTGTGATCAGTTTTAAGGAAGGATTTGTGTTCCTCGAGTTGATGACTTGATTCAAAAAGTGTTGAAAAAATCTCATGGTTCTCGATATTTAATTCATCTAGGTGTGACCAAGATGTACCGAGATTTGAAGCGGATTTATTGGTGTTCGGGCATAAAGAAGGATATAGTGGAGTTTGTGGCTAAGTGTCAAAATTGCCAATAGATTGGATTCTTGATTGTGTAGGACCAGTAGCATATAGATTGGTTTTACCTCCGAATATATTAGGAGTGCATCCGGTATTTCATGTTTCCATGTTGAAGAGATATCATGGTTATGGAGATTATATCATAAAATGGACTCAATTGTGTTAGACAAGGACCTCCAATATTAGGAGGAACTGGTTGCAGTTCTTGATCGTGATGTGCGTAAGCTGAGGACCAATGAGATTAAGTCCGTGAAAAATCAATGGAAGCATCGTCCAGTTGAGGAAGCTACTTGGGAAACCAAGAGGGACATGCAAGACAAGTATCCCCAATTGTTCGTCTATTCAGGTACTACTCTATTCCTTCTGTAGCCTATTTTTTCCTAAGTTTGTCACTCGGGGACGAGTGATGGATAAATTGGTATCTATTATAACGATTGGATTTCGTCGTTAGAGAAAAGCCAACGGGGAAAATTTTGGGTCGAAAAAACTTTTTCATAGTAACTTGGAATTTCCCAACCTAGTCCAGATTTGGACGAAATCAGAGTCATTAAAGTCCAGGGAAATTTGGTAAAAAATGCGTGATCTAATTATAAATTTGATCACATGAGTAAATAACTAAGACGTTAAGAAACCCCGTACAACTTTACGAAATTAAATTCGGGCGAGTAAAACTCCAGGAATCGATCTTAGCGTGAACGGATAGTTTATGTGTGTCGTTGGTGGAAGGTGTGTTGTGAAATGGGGGTCTTGGAATTATTAAAATAGCTCACTGGTTCCGTGCAAGCCGCTGGGGCGGGATTTCTACCGCCAGGGCGGGACCGCTGTAGCGGAGTGAGTGTCGCCATAGCAGGACAAACACGAATTAAGTCGAAAATAAATCTCAAAACGTCTTTATTCTACACTTTTCGACTTTGAGAGTAAGGAGACGAACCCAGGGCTTTTCTTGACAGTTTTCCACCACTCTTAAGGCTAAAGTTAAGACTTTCACTCCCCGAATCCATTTTTCAATCCGTAGAACATAATCTAATAGGTAATTGTCGATGGGGAGTTTTGATATGAGAATTATGGTGGAAAAGGCCCTAATCTGGGTATTGGGATTATGGGTATGATCTAGGGTTGATAGATTGTTTATTGATTTTTTTGTTATTAGATTGTTTGTAGACCAAGAACAAGCAGAACGAATCTGGAAAGGGAAGAATCAAGTTTCTTAGGGGATTCAAGCTTGTTTCAAGGTAGGTGATGGTTGTGATTCTAGGAGTGTGTGATGTATGTTTATTCTTGCTTCATTATGATACATGTATGTATGAGAATGTTGCATTATTGATCACATTAATTGTAAATGAGTGTAGATGAATGATGAATGTCATGAATCATGACTTGATTGTATGATTATGAGAATGTACTTTGTGATTTTGGTTGTGGCTTGTTGAATGGATCAGGTGTTGCGTTCAAACACACTAACTTGGATTGGTTGCCACGTTTCGTCATAAATATGGGATCGGTAGCCACGTTCCGGCATAAACATTGGATCGGGTACCACGTTCCGGTATGCTAACTGTTTGGGTTTTCATGAGAGGACCAATGACTTGTTGTAACTGTGTATCTTAAGAAATGTGAAATTGTACCTTGTTCGCAAATGATGATGATATTGTATATGTTCGGTGTATGCATGTTATTACTATGTTGTATTGACTTATGTATATTGCACTTAGTGAGATAGCCGCGTGATCCTACCAGTACACTGTGGTTGTGTACTGATACTGCACTTGCTCTTTCTTTGTTGAGTACAGGGCATCTTCAGGTGACTATTGACATACCTCACTTAGAAGATTAGTGATCGTTTTCGAATTCAAGTGTGAGCCAGTTCTTCCGGGATTCCATGAGTTCTCTTTCCGTCTATGTTCACATTTCGGACTTAGGCTTTCTAGTTAGTTATTAGTACATTAGTTTGGGGTGTAACCCTTCTTGTTTAGATTTATGGATCTTGTTAGAGTTTTGGTACGTTGACTTTCAGGTTCTAGGTGTTACTTCCACATTCGTTTTAGTTGTTAGACTTTTGTTTGGAGTTTATGGGAACTCCCTATTTATTTCCTTAGTATTTAACTTGCTTCTGTAACTTAAATGCTATAGTTTTTGGTTTAGTTGTTTGGTTTGGGTTGTAGTAGTGGTTCTCCCACCGGAGGGTTAGTGTGGGTGTCAATCACAACGGTCTGGGTCGTGACATTACAACAAAATGAAGATTATTGGACCAATATAATTTGGAGCTACTCGTGAGTGACGCCAATTTTAGTAAAAAAAAATTGAGGAGAGAGAAACGTTTGAACAAAAAGAAGAAAATCTACTTTTTGAATTATTGTTAACTATTTGAGTAAAAAAAGGAAAACAAATATTCCTATTTTGTTTTGAATCTCCTAAATTTATGACAATTATTAATTATCATTAATGTATTCAAATTAATTACTACACCTTTATCCGTTTTTAACTTTTTTTGTTTTTTAAATTGATTTTTACAATTAATTAAAAGTTTTTTAAAAAAACTGTTAGAACCTGAAATTGTTTGTTGTTCCAACCTGAAAGAATTATTATACTTCATAACTTGAAATTATTAGTCTTATAAATGTCATTTATTAAATTTTCACGTATATATATATATTGATAAATAGAGGAACTTTCACATATAGCCACTCAAAAATAGCCTAATTACTCTCCATAGCTATAGTTTGATAATTACAATTTGTAGCTACATGTTATAGAGGAGAGAGAGGCGAGCAAGATTAGGAGAGAGAGGACAGAGGCGAGCGAGAGAGGGCAGAGAGTGAGAGAGAGGTGAATTGTATATGTATATTAGTTAGATAATTGTATATTATACACATGTATTTGTATATATGGAGAGCGAGATTGGGATAGGGAGGAGAGAGGCGAGCGAGAGTGGAAGAGAGAGGAGAGAGGCGAGCGAGATTGGAAGAGGGAGGAGAGAGGCGAGCGAGAGAGGGTAGAGAGTGGGGAGAGGTGAATTGTATATGTATATTAGTTAGATAATTTGTATATTATACATATGCATTTGTATATGGCAAGCGAGATTGGGAGAGGGAGGAGAGAGGCGAACGAGAGAGGGCAATAATTTGTATAATTCACATCTCATTTGTATAATTCATGGCTACATTTGTATAATTCGTGTGTTTTTGTATAATTGAGTAATATAAAGTCTGAAATTGTACAAATATGATAAAACTTGAAATAACAAATTGATACAAATATAAACATATGAACTTTAAACAGTTATACAAAATATATTATAAAAATTAAATTATTTAAATTAATTATACAAAATCCAAAAACTACACGTTTATACAAACTTTAAAAGGCTATACACAAAAAGATTGAATGTATATGGTAACAAAACTGAAAAACCAAAGGAAATAATCGTCATATACAAATATAAATCATCCTATACAAATATAAATCAAAAGAAGAATTGCTAGTTGTGAATTATACAAATGTGGCTAATTATACAACTCGAAGTCAGCCCACGTAATTATTAGTCAATGTTAGTCGCGAGAGATAATATAACAAACTATAGCTATGATGAGTAATTAAGTAGTATAAGTTTGCTTAGTCGCGTAATTTTTCCTTGATAAATTTGAATTTTTTTTTGGATAGAAAATATAATAATTTTTACCTCATTTAATATAGATCATTGTAATAATTGAGAAATGAAATAATGTTTAGTTAATTGTAGTATTCTTTCTAATGTGGCTACCTATTTTGTTGCCTCATTTATATTTTGATGATCATCATAAACTAACACTATTATTCTTATATTTTCTTTTTTATTTCTTTCATTATTTTTATTCTCTAATTATTAAATATTCTAAAGTTTCTTAAACGTTCAAACCTTCTACATTATGCAAAATCTATTGTTGTGTGATCCAATTTATTTTTTGGTGTCTTCTTCAAATTTGAAGCACTAAAACTAATCAACACTATTTTAATATTATTATATCAATTTATCAAATTCAATGCAACACTATGTCGATATCATTATATAAAATTTTCAAGTTTTATTGTTCTAACTTTATATTATATATTTTAATTTGAAATTAATAAACCAAAAGCTCTGCCCTCCCCCTATATCTATCCAAGGAATAAAAGGGTAGAGACCACATTATTTGCATTCTTACTTCATAATGTTCGTGTATATTCTACCTCTCCAGACATTATTTATAGGATTACACTAAGTAGGTTATAACTATACAATTTATATATGTCAACCAAAAAAACCAAGGCCTATCTATAAAGTTTGACTTAAGGCCCCAAACTTGTTGAGATAACCTTGCTAATCATCTACATAAGTTTATAAATTTTGAAATAGAAAACTTCAGATCCATACTCTTTTATGGTAATATTTTATCCGATTTTATTTCTGATTATATTAAAATCATGAAGATTAAGCAGAACATACGTATAAATTAGTGTATACATATGCACTTACAATTACAGATATAGTAAGCGCAATCGGAGCACTAAGATCATGGATGAAGGCACACTGTCAACTTATTTGATGGGCATGATAATATTCAATGGACAAGATTAGAGTAGTTCATTCTAGTGTGGATACAAATATGGTGTAGTTCATCGTAATGTTGGAAATGGAAGGAATATAGTCAAAATGTCAGTTGTCATTGTGGTATATAATTATCAATTTATAATTATTTCAAATCGTAAATATATAATATGGTATATATTAAGGCATTTTGTTGGATTAAATATGGTGTAAATTAAACCTCTAACTAATATGATTACTAATAGATGCACTCGATGTTAATTTATATTATATTATGCACTGTATGTTAATAGCATTCTTTATCAATTTGTAGTCTTATACCACAACGAAAACCAATATTTTCAAAAAATTACTTTTCAGTTCCAACAATAGAATGAGCATACACCACATTTTGACAAAATATTAATTTTTAAAATTTGAAGAAGGATTAAAAACCATCAAATAACAATATCAAGTAAGTTATAATCAACGTCTATCAAAATGTAATTTTAAAATCACGTTATTATTCCTTTTCCATGTATCTCGTGCTGATGAAGAACAAAATATGAATGATCAAACAGAGAAAAGAACAAATGCATTCCATTTGAACAAGATAAGAAACAATTAACAACGAAACATATTGAAATCAAGAACAAAAAATCAAAAGAAAATTTTTCCAACAATAAACCTACCGACAAGTAAATGAATTTATAAATAAACACATTTGAAATTTAGTAAGTATTACTACTCTTTATTATAAAAAATAAAAAAAAAATTAAAATCAATTGATCATCATAAAAATACCTCTATAAATTAAAACTTAAAACTACTTCAAATCCAATCAATTATTTGACAATTAAAGTGTGAAAGGACAAATAATTCAATTGGAAAACATTTGATTCTTATAAATAACATCAACACATTTGGATACCAAATTCTGACAAAGTGGTAAACAGAATTCTCGTCCCTGGCATACCATTACAGATTTAACATTCTTCATGCAAGATGTATATATGTGCAAATGTTGCGAGATATTTTTTAACTGCATCATCCATGTGTTCATGTATTGACATTAAAATTTCACGTCAATAAATTAGATGCAAAAAATAAATTATGTTGGGCTTCTAAGTAATTGACTCCCAAAAAACATAAATAAGTAATCAAGACTATTATATGCAAAAACAATGAAAATGCCACACCACAAATGAAAATAAGCTACTATATGGATCAATTGAGTTGTTTTCTTTCTTTTTACCTAATAAGATAGATTATATTATATTAATAAAAAGTTAATAAAGTTATTACGAACTGAGTAGCAGTTCATGAACAATCTTTATTAAAAAAAGTCAAAGCATAAGAAGGTTGGAGTTAAATATTGCATATGCTAACGTCTAAACGTACATATTTTTGTTGTCAATGCGAGACTTGTTATAACCTTCCTCCTCTTCTCTATCTTCTTTCTCCTTACTTATCCAACCATCATATATAGACAGCAGGGACCTTGTTGTTGCATGTTGGACAGGCGTTTTTGCTTGCCTAAACCAAAGACAAATAAAATAACTAATACATGTATAATAAAAATCAATAACATAAACACCAACTTAAAGTCTATCTCCTATACTTACAAGATATCGCCTCCCACAGTCAATGTGCAAAAGGTGTTTGCACGGCAACTGGAGCCATTGTTCACCCTTTTCAGCACCATAATTACAAATTGGACATCGATCATCAGGTTTATCATCTTCCATGTAAACAGTAATTGGGAGTGTTTCTATGATATCCTCCGGAACGATACGGTGTCCTACTATGGGAGCCGGCATACGTTTGTCATCCTTCTATATAGTAACAAATTTATAATAATAAACTAAATTGAGGGAATAAATCAACTAATTAATATTAATGTAACATATAAACATATACATACAGAAATTGAAATGTCTTGGACAGTCATAGACAGGGCATCAAGCTCGTCTGAATTCATATCAAAGGCAGATTGTTCACTAGCAAACATCCTTCCAATATTTCCTCGTAGCTGCGGAATTACTAGCCAATTAGGGTCTGTTGGCAATGGATCCTCTTCAAAATCCTCGTATGTGTTGGAACTCTCTCCTTCCATTTTTCTTTTATCTTCTTTAGTTCTTACTATTCATACGTTTATGAGTCCATCTCCTCACACACACACACACATATATATATATATAATATGTAAGTAGGTAATATTTGACTGCATGCTTTTAGTGTGGTTGGTCTTCATTTTTATGTCCTCCCATATCTGATTGGTTTAAAGCATCTCACACACTCTTCTTTCCTTTTCAGCTTCTTTTGTTACTCCCTTACTTTACTTTTACATGTTATATATATATTTGGATGCAATACATTTATTAAAAAAATAATGATTGATGTGGCTATTTTATCACATTATTTTTATTAATTAATATTTAATATTAGATTGTGAAAAATAATTTCACGGATAAGTAATTTTTAAAGGTTAAACATAAGAAAAATTATTTTTTCTTGATATATTAAAAATGAAAAATGTAAATAAAAATAATTTTCTAAAATAATAGACAAGTAAAAGTGAATAGAGAAATCTATTACAACAATATCTATCCTGCAGGGGAATCTGGCCCAGTTAATTAATCGGGTTTTAGAGAACACGGCCCAAGCCGAAGTCGGTTTCAGACTACTATCCGGCCCTAGCTGAATGGTTTGGCAGGACTTTTTGCAAGCAGTGTCATATATAGATATATATATATATATAATTCATGTATACTTTTATATCTTTTTCAATAAGAAAATAAAAAATATTTTAACTTTTCTCGATAAATTCTTATTTCAAAATAATCTCATTAATTAAAAATAATAGTGCTAAATATTTTATTTTATACAAATACGAAAGGAAGAAAAAATAGAAGGCAAAAGTAGAAAAGAAAAAACAAAGGAAGAAAGAAAATATAAGTAAACAACTTAAAGCTCCTAAAATAGATATTTTTTTATTTTTTAAAAAATAATTAAGTCAAGATTCAAACACTCACCCATCGTGAAATATGGCATAGACTTAGACATCTGAGCTACACACCATTTATATATAATTCTATCATTGTACTATATATACCTTTTGTTTTTTCTGTATTTTAAATATATGTATATATTTAGCAAATTTTTTCGATGAAGTTGTGTTCGTGACACCCCTTAGACCTTCCTAGATTCGCCCATGTTTGAGGATATTAAGAGCCTTTTTGTCATTACTGCTAAAAAATTGCTTATTATTAGAAATAGTATTTTTTTAAAATATGTTACAATCCAATTCCTCGAGTCATAAGGACATCTACTATAACCCATCGTTCATCAATAAGTAAGTCAACATGTAACTCAAAACAACAATTAATGAGCATAAGGGTAGAAACAAATGAAGCAATACTTTAATCAACAGAACTAGCTAGACAAAAGTGGAAGCAAACCGAAATTATATATATACATAAAAGATCTCTACTAGAACCTGGAAGTCACAAGTACAGACCAAATCCGGAAGTAGCCCAAGAGCCTCGGGATCCGTACGAAGGGTCGTTATAGATCAATTATAGATCAAACTCGATATTTCAGAAGTTGACAAAATTCTCATCTGTTTACAAAAAAATATTGACCAAGGTCAAACTTAGGCCAAACCTTGAAAGTTAAAATGGTTAATCGCACCAAAAGTCCCGGGAGTCGTGCCAACCATGATATTAGCCTAAAATGACTCTTGTGGCGCTGATGAAATCGTTAGAATAGGATTCTGAGGTCATCTTCCTAAACTTTTGATCGGAATCAACCGTTCAAGGTTCAAAAGCTCTAAAACACAAAAATTCGCATAAAAACTAAATGAATGATCAAGTGACCAAACTATTAGTCCCAACAAGTCATAAATGACTTGGGGTCGCTAAAGGAACACTCTAAACGAAGAATAGAAGGAATCAACATGGAAATGACCTGGAGGGTTATTACAGAATAGTTTTTCAAGAAAGTGCTTTTGAAAAAAATAATTTGTGTTAGGCTAATTCATTTGGAAAATATTTTTAATAAGCTGTACTTTGTTAATATTATTTTGAAGGTACTTTTGAGAGTCAAGTTACAAAAAAAAGACAATTATCAATGTACTTTTAATATTACTATCACAGAAAGAAACTATTTTAAATATCTATCATATATTTTATTTAAATTTTATTTTTATTAATTAAAATGTACATATTAAAATTTCAATCAATATTATACATAGTAAATAAAATATAAATCAAATATTGATATAATCATGCAAAACATTGTTGTTGCCTTTTTTTTTTCTTCTAATATTGCAAAAACATTGTTGTTACCATTTTTTCTAATGCTGCAAAAACATTTTGGTTATCTTTTTTTCTAATCCTGCAAAAATATTGTTGTGAATTTTTTTTCTTATCCTGCAGAAATATTGTGGTTGCTTTTTTTTTTTTAACCTTACAAAATAATACGTTAATAATATATAAAATATAAAATAATGATATGTAAACAAAAAATAAAATAAAAGAAGTTATTACATGAAATAAAATAAACGGACCTAAATTGAATTTAACCAAAACTTATGAGATATACTAATTAATTATGAAGGGATCTATTGATGAATATGTATATATGAAAGAGATATTTTGTTCTTGAAAAAATATTTTTTATGTTTATACTTTTGCTTTTTTTAAGAAGCCAATTTTTATAGTTTCTTCCAAATAACAGAAAAATTAATTTTATTTCCATTTAAAAATAATTTTATTAATTTTCCTAATGCCTTAATTTTTTATTTTTTAAAAAAATATTTTTTTAAAATAAATATTTTTGACCTACCAACAATAATACCAAACAGTGTGACCAAAACAAAAAGAACAAGTAAAGGGTATAGAATGCAATTTTTCTAACTAGAGAAAAAGATCCAAGGAAAATGGGGAGAGAGGACGGGTCATGGGATTGTAATGAATGAGAAGAGGGCACAATATAGGACATGTGCAAACAATGTGATCATCCCACAATTGTAGAGTTGAAATAGTCAAAAATTCAAGTACACTATAGACTAGCCCTTTACATGACCAAAAAAGTGTACGAATATTCGATTTTCCCATTGTTGTTAATTTGCGACTAGCACCCGTTTCGACAGAAAAACTATACATATTTTTTAAAAATTATATATTTTCACTTAAAAGTTAATTTTTTATTATGAAAATTTTCCGAAGGTTCAAAAATGTCCTCATCATATTAGATAATAGAAATGATTCAAAAATGTTCTCCTTCTACTCATTGGATTAAAATTTTCTTTCCTTTCATCTATTGAGTCAAAAATATCCATATTGACCTATTAGAAATTGTTCAAATTTGTTCTGTTTCTACTTAAAAAATGTTTATCAACTACTCTCTCCATCCACTATTGGTTGTCATGGTTTCTATTTTTAGAGTCAAACTATAAGAACTTTGACTAACATCTTATTTTTTCATCATATTGATATGCAAAAAATTGCAATTTATAGTACTTTTCATATAGTTTTTGAATAGCTAAATTTTTTGTTTAAAATATCAAATTAATATAATCTAATTTAACTTTGAAAATTAGTCAAATTGACTTTCAAAAAGCACAACATGACAAATAAAAGTGGACAGAGGGAGTACTAAATACTAGTTAATATGTCTGTGCGCGGTCTTAATATATCTTACTCCCTCTGTCCTAATTTATGTGACACTTTTCATTTTTGGAGAATCAAACTGTTTAAGTTTGACCGGGAATTTGCGCATGGAATCTTCAATTTTTTGAAATGAAATTTATATATTTGTATACTATGTAAAAAGTACTATAAGTCACAATAATTAAAAATTTAAAATGTTTAAAAGATCTATAAAAAATTTACAGTCAAAGATTGATTTGTTTGAATTTCGAAATCCGAAAAGTACCACATAAAATGAGATGGAGAGAGTATTAGAATATATATATATATATATAATATTTTTATAATATTGTCAAAATATTTTTAAAAATTCTTTTTAACCTTCAAATCCGATTATCTCAACCTTTTAATCCATTTTACTACTATTAACATTTTAGTTATACATCTTTCTTCTCCCTTAGTTAGCAATTTCAGTTTTTTACACCTTCTGAGATTTTTGTGTAAGTGATACTGTATTACACTCTTTCTTAAGAAACATCTTAAAAGAAAAAAACTTTCAACAAAATTTATCTTTTTGTGAGCATATCTAATGAAATTCTTTTTTCTCTATGACTAAGATAATACTTTTTAACAACATAAATTCAAGTCAATTCACACGTTAATTAATATTAAAGCAATTACTCTTTTAGACAAACAACAAAGAACTTTTTTTTTAAAAAAAGTATTAAAAATCAAAAGGAAACTAAATAATTATCAAAGTACAGTAATTAGAATTAGTAACACATATTTTTGAATCATTTTTAATATGTCAGGAATATTCTGGATCTAATAAAAAAGAGGAGGGGCAATTTTAAATATTTTTAATAGGTTAGGACATTTTCTATCCACTAAATGGAAGGGTGACAAATTTAATCCAATAGGTGGAATGAGAATATTTTTAAACCTTTTTTGTTTTATATTCTTTCTTATGTGTTATCTAAATAGAAAAAGTTATAACTTCAACCATGTCTTTTATACTAAAGAGTCCTTTGGACTGGCTTAAAAAGTATTATTTAAGTCAAAAAATAAAAAGTTGGGGAGGTTTACTTTTGAATTTTAACTTATTTTAAGTCATTTTAAACTTATTTTATGTTATTTTTAACATTGTCAAACATTTCCTAACTTATTTTAAGTCATTTTGTTTACTTATTTTAAGTTATTTTTATATTTGTCAAATACATCCAAAAATCAAAAAAGGGACTCAAAAGTAGATTTGATCAAACTTTAAATCAATCCAAACACCCTCTAACTTTATAAGTTTTAAATACTAAACCAAAAGTTACATAGTTAGTAACAACGCATAGATACTGTAGCTATTAAATGGAAGATCGAAGCCTTAAATTTGGAAATGTATCCTTGCATCAGTATATCACTTCATCCACAAAATTGTTGATAAAATACTGTCACACCCCTATTTTTCTAATAATGTTTTGAAAAAAAGAGTTTTTCCAATTTAATTGACATTATTGAATAGGTATTATTTTATTTTTTCAGTCTCCACTTGGAATTAAGTTATGGTGTTCCAAATTACTTTTCTTAATCCCTTGATCAAAAGGAAATGACTCTTTATTTTGGTCTGCGAAGTAGAAATTTGGGTAAGGAGTTCTGTTGATCGAGGGAAAGGTATAAGGCATCCCTCGAGTCTCGTAGTTCTAGCACGGTCACTTTTATTAGCTTATACTTATTTTTGATTATTTTTTTTTAGATATATTACTATATGCTATGGTTTGCTCACATATCTTATTGTTGAACTTTATTAGTCTCAACCTAGGTGTGTAGCCGCATTCTTGCTCTTGACATTTAGAGACATATCTACCTTCTTCGTGTTACACCTAATAATTTTGTCAATAAGTCTTTAATATAACTAAAGAGAGTTAATTATTTAAAAAACTGGCCAAAGTGCGTCATCGCATCCTTGAATTTCTTTTAAGAATCTCAAAAAGATGTATAACCACATTCTTAATTGAGACAAGATTTAATTATATTTATACTCATCTAATGTTTAATAGAGCCTAATATATACATATTGTTAAACCCAAAACTCTCTTTTTTATTGACAACGACTTTCTAGGATTTTGTGGCGACTGTTGTCGCCGCTAAAAGTCTAGTTCTTTTGTAGTGAATCCTAGTTGGCAACGCTTAGGTGGAAGGATTAGTCCCACGTGGCTTGCCATGTCACTAAAAATTTGGGGTGTTAACTCTTGAGGGTATTTGTGGTCTCTTAGGATAACGGCAGGGGCATTTTTGATCCCAAAATGTAACGAAGGGTATAAGTGGTCTATTTCGCATAGTTCAGGGGCAATTTTGACCCTTTTCCGTATAATCAATTAGCTCTCTTTGTAAATATTGTTAAAGTCCATAGCGATATTGTATTAATGAAAACCAATTAATATCAGTGAAAGTTTTAACACTCTTTATTAATGTGTCGCTAAAAAGTTATTTTTGTTGTAGGAGTTGATGTTGCAGTAGATGAATTAAAACGCTTAATTGTTGGTAGTATCATATTCATGTACCTGCTATTTATTATTTTAACTTATAGGTAGGTATGTTGCAGTTAAGAATGACATGCTCACAAGTAGTGACATCAATATAGGAAGAAGTGTAACTTACACCAATAGTTGTTTGGTATGATTTTCGATTGGTAGGGGAACTAAGACTAGAGGTTTCAATTGGACAATCACCGCACGGGCTTGACTTATCTAGTATATCTATATATAGTACTATTATGTGTTATTTGGTGGGTTCTTAAGTAAAATATTTTATTTGTTTGTTTCTGGCTCCTAGTTTAATATTAGAAGAGCTTGTTCAATCTTGGGATGCACCTTAAAGGTGAAATATCTTAAGGCCTCAAGCTAGATTTCAGTGATTTCCAATATTTTATTAGAAGAGCATGTTGAATCTTGGGATGCACCTTAACGGTGAAATATCTTAAGGCCTCAAGCTAGATTTCAGTGATTTTCAATATTTTATTAGAAGAGTTTGTTGAATCCTGGGATGCACGACGAGAGGGAGTTGCTCGGATGGTAAGCACCCTTCACTTCCAATTTGAAGGTTGCGAGTTCGAGTCACCAAGGGAGCAAAAAGGGGTGGGAGCTCCTAAGGAGGGTTTTAAAAAAAAAGAAGGGAAAAGGACTGATATACCCCTTAACTTTGTCATTTAGAGCTGATATACCCCTCGTTATAAAAGTGGCTCATATATACCCCTGCTGTTATACAAATGACTCACATATACCATTTTCCTCTAACGGAAGTGAAAAAATTAATTTTAGTTTAATTTTTTTAATTATTTTTAAAAAAATATAATCTCATATGGGTATATTTAATCCTCCTCAAACATATATTATTATTTTTTAACTTTTTTTGTTTCAATGACTAATTTAGATTTATTTTTTGATGGTCAAATTTATTTAAGTTTTGCTAATATTCTTGTAAAATTTATTATAGATGACCCAATTTTTTTCTTCAAATACAAAAATTAAATTACAATATATCCGAAAAAATAGTTTTAAATTATAATATAGCCACAAAAAAATAGTTTTAAATTTTTTTCTTTACACTAAGGAATGAAAGAAAAAATAAAATAAGAATAAGAAACTTAAATAATGTAATCAAAAAGTCAAAAAATAATTTATGTCCGAAAAAAAATAAAATATACCTTGAAATTTTCTAGAAAAATCATATATACCCCTAAATAATTTTTTTACGAAATCAAAAGTCAAAAATATAAATTTAAAACTAATTTT
>JAJOOR010028557.1:0-15041 GCA_036250505.1 Solanum acaule
TTTTTAAAAATATTTTCAACTTCAAATTTTATTTTTTCATCCCTACCGTCGATCCCCCCCCCCCCCCCACCCCACTCCGAAAAAAATTTAATTTGTTTTTAAAAATTATTTTCAATTTCAAAAATTATTTTCTACTCTAGTAAAAATAAGATATATTTCTCAAAAACATTTTTCATTCATAAATCAAACACTAAAAATCTTTTCCGAAAAATATTTTCTACTCACCAACCAAACATGAGAAAATAAGTCAAAAATCTACTTATTTTCTAGAAAAACATTTTCCTCCGTACCAAACACACCCTAAAGCTAGGATAAATTGAAATGTTATGGTTTTCTGGTCAATTCAAGTAGACGGAAGCTGCTCTCAGTCATCACATACTAATTTGTTTTCCCCCTCAAAGCATCGGTGACATTGTAAAACATTCCCTCCAACTTGAACTTTCCGGAAATTTCGATATTTGTCTTCCTTCCCCACTCTGCAACTTGTGCTCCAGCCTCTTCAATGGTCCTCTATGATATCTTTTTACTTTCCTTCTTAATTTTGCGAAGCCATCTCTTTTGGGTTGACACGTTTTGTTTAATCACAATTTCAGGAAGAACAAGCTTCAAGCAGTAGTAGTAGTAGTACCGGGGCATCATCATCTCAACTACAACCTTCATTAGATGATTGTTTGAAGCTACTCAGAGGAGAAAGGGATGAACAGAGGTTAGCGGGTCTACTTCTTGTTACCAAATTTTGCAGTAAAGATGACCATACAGCCATTCGCAAGGTTTACGATGCCCTAGGACCTCAATTCCTACACCGACTGCTTCGAACTGGTAAATGTTCTTTTTCTTCAGCCAATTTTAGATTGCTAGTTAAGTGTTCACAATTTCATTTTCAGCTGTCTCACTCTCATTGCTTTCCATAGGGTTTTTTCCTGCACGCCGTAAAACTGTAGTCAAGTGTCTTTCTTATTCCCTTTTGGGCCAAAGCTGTCAAGCTTGTACTTTTAGAATGCAAGGTTGCTTCCACTCCATCCTCAAATTTGTATGTAGGGTTCATTGTCTTGATTTACCTTAAAATATAAATTACTTACCAGTGTGCGATGAAATGACCCCAATTAGAGTGTTCAAGTTGCTGTTTGGGATTGAGTTGTAATTTATTGATTGGTTGGAATTTTTTAATCTGAAATTGCTTCCTTATAGGAATAGGGAAAGGAAGTGATGTCGGGAGCGATAATCGTGATGCCTACTTGCAATTGTCAATCACAGTTCTTGCAGCATTTTGTAGAGTTCCCCAGATTGCAGCTTCTGAAGAAATGATTAATAAGATTCCTCTCATTCTAGAGACAATATCCAAAGAGTATGTTTTCTACTGAATCTTTCGTTGGCAATTTCAGTTCTGTAGTTGATGATGCTGTTATTAATTAGTGAGAGATTCTTTTAGTAAATGCATGGTTGGTTCTGTCATCTCTGAAGAAGTTTTCTATTGTGCCGGAGAGCTCATGTGATCCAGTGAGATGTTTGGTGCATTTGCTGGACTACAAGTACAATTGACTTCTTCATTCTCCTTCAAAATGTGTAACACTTAGCATTTTGTTTACTCTTCCAGAGCAGGATCACCTATCATTGAAGACTGCTATGAATATTTGTTTTTGGTCTCAACGGCGAGTGAAGAAGGGGTTCAAACCTTGTACAAATCTGGTGGCTTGAACGTGCTAGCTTCGCAAATGATGATTCTACCCGATGGTATTTAGTTTGATCATCAGAAACATGTTACTTTTCTATGGATCACAGTGGCACCTTTTTGCTACAAGCTTTCCATTGTCTCTACATAGATTCAACCTGATTTTGTTTCTGAATTTGATCCTTCTTTATTTTTGAATTGTTTTCAGGTTCTCATATGATTGAACTTGCTCTGAGACTTGTGCAGATCATTGTCATTAAGCTACCCTCAGAAAATGTATATTCTGAGCATCCAACTGACCTGTCAATGGTGGTGAGTCTACCAGAACTGAGTCCCTCTGATAAAATCTTTTGGTGCAGTTGTTGGATGCTCAATTTACAGCATACTGTGCGTTTTCATGTATCTCTGTCTACACAAATTTTTGTGCACTAAATTTGTATGTTATATATGTTTGTGGTAGGTGTGTGCAGTGGCAAAGCAGTTTGCTGTACTACAGAATGCACTGAAATTTGAAGCGCTTCACCTCCTATCAACTATCCTGTCCAACAGATATTCTGTATGTTAGTTACTTTATATTAAGCACATGTATCTGTACTTCTGGTGTAATCTGGTCATGTATCCTTACTGGCACGCTAGCAACTATATTAAATTTTTTCAAAATCTTCTGTTTTATGATTATCCTTGTTTTGGATAAGCCAATAGACTGATTCATTTGTCGTTATCAGTACCATATTTACTAGCAGTCCCTTCTCGATCTGGCAGCTTCTCTAGCTTTGTTCTTTATAATGTCTAGAGATGTTCATAATATTTGTATTTATCATTCATATTAAAAAAGCTTTTGAAATGAATGTCTTAGAAATGCTTGTATATCCTTAGGAATAGAATTGTAAAAGAATAAAGTCGAAAAAGTCAATCAAAATGTATGGTTGTATATGTAGAGTGAAAATTGATAGATGTAGCACATTCCTACTTATTGGGATATATGCTCTTAGTGATCTTTTACAATATATAGTTGACCTTTTGAAGAAGGTTTGATACATTTTATCTTGCATTCAGTCATAAGTTCCGTGTTTTCCTTGAACCCCCATGTATGCTCCTTTTTCATGTCTCTATTGTTTGGAATCTCACTGACCTTTACACACAATTTACAGGCACCTGTATATAATGCTCTTCGCTTAATGGAAAATGATGTTTGGTCAACAAATTTGCGGATTGGTATTGTGGCTATCTTGCAAAATCGAGTTGGTATGTTAACATTAATGTATAAATATATTTCTTTGTCCTTTTTGCATAAATTCGTCAACTTTAAATATAGTACAATGTTTTTCATTTTCTCCTGTGAAAATGATTTTTGTTACTTTAAGAGAATATGTGAGTGAATGTAGAGGCCTAGCACATCTATAAGATGAGTGTCGTAGAAATGCTGATGTTGAGATAAATTGTACTCATAGAGATTAGTGAAGATCATAATTATCATATCAGACAGAGGGTGCAAGTAGTCACTAGTCACATAGAAGATAAATGAGAGTAGGTCGCATGAGATGATTTGACCATGTCTTACATAGTGCATTTTCCATAGGTGTAAAATTGTGATGATTGAAGTTGCTAAGACGGGATGAGTTAGATCCAAAATCATGTGGACTAAAGTTTCGTCAAAAAACCTACAATCTCTTGGAATCAATATGGGTTTAGGTAATAATAGAACACATGGAAGCAAATGATCATTTCTAAAGTCTCCTGAGCTACTTTTAAATGGATTTCTTGCTTGGTTTTTGGATCAAAATTAGCCATGCTTTGGTTAAAGTGTAGATCCTCTCTTTATTGATTATGACTAAATTAAATCCATCAAAAATGGGATTTGATTGTAGTCTGTTCCGTAGAAGCCTAAGTTGCTCGGACCCTTCACTTTTTGTGCCGCACTTGTGTCAACACGACATGGATGTGAGATTTGTGTCTGATTTGGTCAACCAATTTTGGGTACTTTGACCAAAATCAATGGGGAAAGTCTGGACATTAATGATTTCTGTAATCAAATACAAAAACTAAGGTGAAGTTGAAGAAAATGGAATACCTTTTATATAGAAGTTTCTATATCACTTCTTTTCCTTTGATCTCCTTACATGATTCTCCTCAAGTTCTCCACGTAATATCTCGTAATATCTCATAATTTAGGTTTTATAACTCTATTTTTAGATATTTTAATTATTTTTAGGCAAATCCTCGCACCCATATCCATATATGGATCCATATCCCCCAATCTTAAAAATTAGATCCTTTAATTAGATCATGAAGGATCTGACCTCTGGATTGGACACCCGCCCCCGAGTCCGAGTAACTTAGGTAGAAGCAAGGATGACTCGATAGAATATATGATCTAAAACAACTATTGTGAATAGGCTTTAAATTTGTTTAATAATTTTCTTATAAATTTTGTAGGCAAAGGGATCAACAGCCATAAGATTAGAATCCAATGCCTTAGTTTACTTTACTTTTGGTGTAAACAGGATGTGGTAGGGGATACGGTAGACATAGTTGACTTCATAGGTAACTTGTAAAGTTTTTTGTTGAGTAGTCTTCACTGTGGAAAGTGCACACACCATGTGTGAATTGTAAAATGTTCCTCATTATCTTTTGTTGATGAGTTTTTTGTGAATACAAAATTACGTTTACTCAATTTTTTTTCTTAGATAATTTGAAGTTTATTCGTATGGATTCTTAAAATGCCAAATGAAGTAGTTGATCATATATTTATAATCAATTTCTTTTTCTCATTGACATGATAGCCAATTTGTGTAATTTTCTTGAGATGTTGATAAGTAAGATTTTATTAATTTTTGTTTTGAAAAGTTTTAATTGAGTTAACTATTATAGAAATTGTTGAAATTATATATAAGCAAAGTAGATATTATCGAAACTAAACGTTGTATTATTTATTTAACACTTGTGTCAGTAACAGAGATTTATGTTAAGAACCAACTGTTGTATTAGTTATGCAGAATTGTATTTTGGGATTAACTGGACTAATAAACCATCCCTCAATGTTTAAGGTCAAATGTGCTTAATGAGTAGGCCCTACTATCATAAGGTTAAGTTTTATTTTCATTTGTTTTGTTGTCCCTTCCAGTTGACGTTGCTCTATATTTTTAGAGAAAAAATATTTGTTGAGTTGTTGTAGCTGGGGAGTATATCACTGATATTCTTGTTCATTAACTGTTGTGTCAAACTTTCCAGTCGCCTTCTCAATGGTATATGAGCTTAATCGCGTCAGTAATGACTATCCCATGCTTCCTAAATAGGGCATTTTCCCATTTCAGTGAAATTGTGCATGGTTTTGGTCAATATTAAGTTGCTTTGAGGTCCTTCTGTGTTTTGTGCTCTTTTTTTTTTTTTTTTTGTAATTCTCCTTTCTCCTCATTTTTATGCAGCACCTTCACATAAACTTCATGCTCTTGTTCTAGCTGAGTGTGTCATATCAATTGTTGGTGAACGGTGGCTTATTGGGGAGATGAACTTAACTGGTTCTCAGGTTTCCCTGCCTGCTGACAGGTAAAGCAGAATTTCATGGTGTTGAATTTGTCTTTCTCTTGCTTTAACTTGCCTCCTCCCTGGCTTTTCTTTGAGTTTGGACGCGGAAAGCACTAAGTGTCTGCATTTTTTAGGTGCATTCTGCTTATTTTGGAGTCGTCAAGGGTTGAAATTGCTGTTCTTCTAAATGATCTGGCATACTTAAAATATGAAGCCTCCAACGCATCCTCAAATAGAGAGAACATTCTTGTGAAGCAGAGGAATCTTGGTGTAGCCTTCTCTTTGGTTGAAAAAATAATTAAACTTATTTCTAGTTTTGGTGGAGAAGGTATGTGACAATATTTGTGGTACAAAAACATTTCTTATATTTTTAATACTTTTCAGAAAAATATTACTGAAAAGATTAACATGTAACATGATTTATGCTGTAATAGTTAAAATTTTAAAAACCAAGGTCATCTCCACTTGCACTACCCTTTTTCGTTAATATTTGTCAAATAGGGAGCCTGATCTGGGACAGAGGGTGTGTTTCATTTGCATGTTATGCTTTGCTGTTATTTCTTGATCAGTAAAGAGAGATGTTAGGAGGTGACTTATGAGCTGATTATTTAATGAAAATCATTTGCAGAGTCAACTGCCAATGCTATTATCAGTGAGAGCACTTTCACAAAAATCATTTCTGGGCTCAATGAGACAATTGGTGTTGTTTTGGACTATATACGAGATGCTAAGGTACTATTGTCCATCAGTACATAGGAGAACAATTATAGCAAGTCTGCTCATGCAATAATGATTCTTCACAGGAGCATGGCCAGATGAAAGGGGATGATCTTCTAGCAGCAGTGCGAGTAATCGGAAGGTATGAATCCCACCTTTCCTTCTGTGTGCATATGGCAAAAGAAGTAAAAAAAGTCGGTCTGCATAAAAATAGTCCCTGAGAGAACTGTCGGTTTTGGCACTGTAGGTAATATCAACCATACCTATCCTTATAGGTGATATTCTTAGAGAAAATAAAGCCTTCCAATGAACAGATTTAGCAAAATCTGTGCTAGATAGCTTTCTAGTTTTTCGTTCTTTAAATTGGAATCAATTGCTCCTTCTGCTTGTGTTTGACGGCCTTCTTGTTCTTGCTCTTTTCAATGCTTTTCTGCTATTTACTTGCACTTACTTGTTTCTCTTTTTTTTTTTTTTTTTAACCGAGAAATCCGTCTGTGACCCGCCCTTTGGACCAATCACAGCCTTCTAAACTCGGTGGATAATGGGCCCGCCCCTCTACCCTTCTCCACTTAAATACCGGGATTTGCTTTGCATGGTGTGGGGCTTGAACCTGTGACCTAAGTCACAAATCCTCCACCTTTTGCCACTCAAGCTAGGCCTTGGGGGCGACTTACTTGTTTCTCTTTTCTTTGGATGTTTTGGGTCATAATCATATCTGCTGACAAGCTTTTTTCCCTATTTCATTGTTCATTCAAATAGGAAATTCTTTTACTTCCAATTCAACTTCTTGTTGTAAATCGATGCAATTGCATATCTGTACATTGCAGATGACTTGAACTCTACAAGTCCTTGTTTCATCTGCTAGCTGGAGAGTTGTAGATTTCCTGCCATCTTGAAATTTGTGAGGAAGTTGAAGTTTAACTGGTTCCAATAATGGCCTGGTGCCATATTAATGTAATGGAGATTGAATTAGTCACTATCCAAAAATTGGGGAAGTGATGACACCTATGACAACCCCCACCGATAGATAAGCCAACCTAGTCACAATCCCAAAACGAAAAATCAAACATGCGAAAGTAATATTTAAAACCAATAACCAGTGTTTTCAAAAACGTTTTTGGGGCGAGTCTCGGAGCGGGGCGTACCAAAACCGCTCTTGAAGCACAAATTGAAGACGTAGATCGATAGGGCGTAAGTCCTAGAATTTGAGGCGTAAACTCCGAGCGTAAAAACATAAGTTCTGGGCGTAAAAATGTACGGCCCGACGTTAATTTTTTAATTTTTTTAACCTTGTTTTGCTTTAAATCATATTTTTTTTTATCTTTGGTTCAATGATATTTCTCAAATACTAATTATAATTATTTTTTCTATATTATTGATTATTAATACCTTTCTCAAATAATAATCATAATATTTTTTTCTATATTATTAGTTATTTATTAAATTTTATTTGTAAAATCATTGAGACTACATCCCGTAGATCCATGGGACTTACGCCCTGTGTCTTGGGGCTTACGCCTCACCTGTACTGCATAAAATGTCCCGCCTCACGCCCCCGCCTTTTAAACACCAGTCATAACATGATCTTTTTCATAAAAACTCATAACAAGGTGGAAAATCCATCCAAACTCTTCCCAAAACCTGGTGTCACTAGTACAAACCTTTAAGAATTCGAATACAACTCTATAAAGCTCTCTAACATCTGTAAAGAAACAACATAAAATGAAAAGATAGATGAGACAGAGGAAGATTGCGGATCAGCCAGACAACTACCTTGGGATCTTAATAATATGCTCCGGACATGTTGTGAAGGAGGAGAGGTAAGGTAGTAGAGGTCTTGTATATCCCGCGCCAATCTTCTGTCCTGTACTGCGGTTCTGCATAACAAAAGAAGTATTATAGATTCCTATTCCAATAGATTTGATTCAATGAGGGAAACTTTTTATAAGTAGTGAATGTCTTTTGTTCTTTCAGCTATCTTGCAGAAGCACCAGATGCATGTAAAGATAAGGTCATAGAACTCCTAGGTTGTATGCTTTCAATTGAAGGGGAAGATGAATTGAGGTTTGGCATTTCTGTTACTGTTTTTCCAAGCGCAAATATTTCTCTCAATCTCTTGAAACTGCAGCTGACATGGAACTTCTGACATGGTTTCAAATGGCAGTCCTTTTTATTCCATCTGTTTTTTGCTTCCAATGCTGTGTCAAATAACTCTCAAGACTGGAGGATGTAAAATTTTAGCTTCCTCAGGTGCATTTAGAGAAGTGAGTCTCACTTTTGTGCTAATTTCTGAAATCAATACAAGCATATTTACAGTCTCTATGAACCAATATTTTGTATGATAGCTGGCAAGCCATTAATATGTCCCCTTTTCGTCCCTTGATTTTCCGAGGGAATGCATTTAATTTGCAGGTTGTTGGTTACCTCATTGCTTTGATTGACCAAAACAATTTTACATCTGAGGATAATGGTTCTATATTCCTAGCTTGCGATACAATTTTGAATCTTCTTCTAAAGGTAGTTTTTATGCTGTGCTGCAGTACCTTAATTGATGAGTTAGTTATATTTGTGAAATGTTAATGACAATCATGCCTTCTCATGAACAGCAGGAACAAATTAAATTTCCCTCAGATGATCCCAGTTTTATCAGACTTCTAGTAGCATTGTCACGTTGGGCGGGTAATATCTCTAACTCAGATTTTTGCACTTGCTGAGCCTGATCTCCTTATTTCAACTGTTGAAGTTTCTTGGTTTCTTTTCTTTCATATTTCCAGTCTGTAGCATCATCCAAAAAGATGAGCAATTGATACCCATCAGCTTTTAGCGAAGAGGTGTAACCTTTAAATGGCCCTGTCCCTAGCTGCAGTACATTCTGAGCTAATTATAGATTAGATAAAAGAATGCTCAAAGTCTCTCAAAATTGGTAATGTTAAGATGCTGCTTGAAGTCAGTTAATGACTTACTGCTGCTTAATATGATTTGAACCAATGTATTTTCATGTTGAATTTGTTAAAAGCGGGAAAAGGGTCTCCTTGACATAACACAGTTGCAATTATGTTCTAATTGCATTATATGCGCAAATAGGCACATAGTTCCAAATATGTTTTGAGTGCCAACATAAATAGCATTTTAATTTGTTTGATTAAAGAAATTTTCTAATGGGATCAAATCTGCCCTTCATCTCTTCTCTCACAAATCAAATATGGATATCTATGCATATCTGAAACCACAAAACTGCAAGGTGGAAGCTCCATTTTTATGGGTACTTCAAGTCTCGTCTATGAGTTTCATCAAGTCTACACTCGGACAAACTTTGAAATTTTGTGGGACTATACAAGAGGTGTTCAATTCTAGTTGAGACTTCACAAGATGTATTCGATTTTAGTTATAATACTTGGACGCTATTCTATCCTAAACCCTAGCTTATATGATGGGTATTATATTCCGTATAAAAGATTCTCGAATATCTTGTCAACTCTTGGGATATTCATAAAGAGATGAAGATATGCCAAAGTCTTTTTGATAATTAAATCATTTAAGAAGATCCACAGATCCTTTCGTGGTGATCAAAGTCCAAATCATCTTAGTTCGACAAATACACCTCTAATGACCTTCGAATCATGGAGAAATCTTAAATCTTAAGAGAGAAGAATCAAGGGAGGAACAAATTTGTGCCCTTAGTATTTATAATAAAACTATGTTCATATTTTATTTGTGATTGCAATTTATTTTTTTATCACTTTTAAATTTGTTGCAAATAACACATCCTCCTCAGAAGATTCTCAATGTGTGTGTGATGATCCTGTTCCCATGGATACCTCCTCTCTCTCCCCTACATTCTCCTCCTGAGACCATCAGGGTTTATTCAGAGCTTCTTTAAAGTCCTTTCTTCTCTAACCAGCCTGTTTTCTCTTGCCCCTTTGGCATTTAATTATTGAATTTCCGTTGCTTAAACATAATAGCTCATTCTCTATATTCTTTTATGCTCAATATTTCTGTTTTCCAATAAGCTCATAATTGTTCCATAACTTGCTCCTACGTATGAGAAGTATAGATAGAAAGGCAGAAAAGGAGGTCCCCCTATTAATGAAGCTTTCCAGTTTTGAAACCAAGGGTAACCAACCCTCATTAAAAGCATTCTCTGGCACTATAATAACTGCTCTGAAGGCCCCTGTAACCACAATAACTGAAATAAAGCAACCAAATTTGTTGAATTTCATGGAGCAGAACAAAGACGTATCCTTGTCTCTGCTTCTCTGTGGCTTGTAAACCCAGCCCTTGAAGTTAGATTCCTTTCTAAGTCTCCGCGACAACCAGAATAGAGCCTCATTGCTTAGCGTCATTTTCTGATGTAAAGCCTAGAGCTCTCAATCCATTCATACCATATCTCTCTTAAAGATGATGACTCAGTTACGTCAAAGGACATCCCCCCAGATCTAAAATAAATACGATTATCCATGATTGATAGAAGGCTTAAAAAAGAAAAACAAAAGAGGATTGAGAAACTCCAGCAGTCGAATACCTCCAGAGAAAGGTAGTTAGAGATCCAAAAGGGGAACCTAGCTGACCACCTCGAAATTAGTGCATGAGAGCCTCAATTCATTTTACCATAACATGCACCACTTACTCTAAATTCCATTAGACCTCGACCAGCTTTTCCAGTTGGGAAATTTTGAGTTTCCTTCTTTTCTTTTTTATAAAGGAACAACCCACACTCTAAGGGCACATTTCAAGGGTACACTAATCTAAACAAGTTTATCTCCCAGATTTTGGCAACAGAATATATCAGAACTGCTAAAACTAAAAGTACCTTTTCTTTTTTCATTATTTTAAATACATAATAGTTCACTTCTTTTTTTTATCAGGAAGTCACTTCTCACTTCTGTACAGATTTTCCCCCCCAAATGAAACTAAACCAAACAATTTATATTAAAATTAACATAGCAAGCTAAATAACCATTTTAATTTAATTCAACGCTTGGGTTAGGTCTTTGGGACATAAGTCATGACCAAGTAATAAAAAGCCTTACTCAGGTGTAGAAAGATAATGCTCTCTAGTTTACTAGAAAGCTGGATTTACAATGAATTGGTGTATGTTTTGCTTGTCCAAATCAACAGTTTGGTCAGGTTTTTGGCAAACAAGTCATTGTTGATTCCGACATCAGTGGGCATTAGAGTCCTTGATCTTCTTATATGGTCTTGGGCAATTCTTCCTCATGAGCTAGCTTTTGGGTTGAGTTAGGTCCAAGATTCATTTCTTTATCATGGTATCAGAGCTAGGCCCAACCCGATTCATTATTTCGTTCGAGGTTGAGCCCCCATTTTATATTGTCTGCGCCCTGGATGTCCAGTCCTAGGCTTGCGGGGGGGTATTGAGTCCCACATTGGTGGGCATTAGGGTTCTTGGTCTCCTTATATGGTCTCGGAGACTTGGACAATCCTCTGAGCTAGATTTTAGGGTTGAGTTACGCCTAAGATTCATTTCTTTATCAGTCATGACCAAGTAATGACTGAAAAGCCCTGCTCAAGCGTAGAAGGATTATGCTTTGTAGTCAGCTAGAAAGCTGGATTTCCAATTAATTGGTGTGTTCTTGTCCAGAAAAAGGTAAATTGTGTGCCAACTGCCAAGAAGTAAATTAATCATTAGGGGATCCTAATTCGTATCACATATAGATGACACAAATTCATCTGTTTTTAACAAAACCAATGAAAATATCTACTATCTAGAGCACTAATGTTTGTGTGGACTTCAAAACACAAGTACAGTATTCCTCATTACCAGATCAAAGAAAGTGTCGGCCAGTAATTATTCAATTCAAAAAGAAACAATGATGGCATGGGGAAGTCTTAAACAGGAAACAAAAATTCTTAAATTAGCTTTTATAAAAGAATGTAACCAAAATGTCTTAAGAGCTAGAGCAGAAAAGTGGAACCTTGATCCCTCCAGAAGATCTTTTCTTCTCCTTCTGCCATCTAACAACTATAGATGACTCTGGACCTAATGGCAGTTGTATCTGAAAATAGAAGTATCAAAGAGGCCCATAAGGCATCATAATTCCTTACTCCTAATCTCCTACTTCCTCAAACTAGGAAAAGGTTTCTGTTTAGCGGTGGTTCATTGATGTTTCCATCAAAGTAACTTCTGATGCTTCAAGTCTTAAATCTCAGCTATCCGGCTGTCCCTACAATATGTGAGATTGTGAAGCTCTTTTTTGTTGATTGCACGTGAGCACAAGAAGTAAATATCGAGGTAGAGCTTGTTGAAATTTATTTTCCATTTTTCCTGTTTCCGTGTGATGCATGTGTTAAACATTACTGGGAGGATTTGTAGATTCTGAGCTGGGTAGAGGGATTCTAGATAAGTAGAGTAAAAGGACGACGATGGTGAGGATTGAGTAAAGGGACCAGAATGTGGTGTTTTGTAGAGGAAAGAGGATGAGGGGTATGAGTTGCTTAGTGGGACTATGTCTTCGAGCTTGGAGGATCCCTTGAGTGAGTAAGAGTTGCCTAAGTGTAATCATTGTTTTCGAGAACACGAAACAGGAAAAGAAACAAAGGTGTTCTTTATTTAAAGAAAGAAGTGAAGCGCAAAGTTTCAGAAGAATATCAAAATGATGCACAAACAAAATAGAATATCTTAATAAACAACTCAGCAAAAATAATACCTATTAGCAAATCCTTCAATTTAAAAGTAAAGAGCTAATAATAATGATGTCGTTATTCCCAGAAGAGAATTGGCTCTTTAAGAAATAAACAGTGATAATGAATTATTTTGTAGGGATGTCAGAGAAACCTTAACGAAATTCTGGCTTCATAATCTTCTGGGTGAATTTCTGACTTTATTTGCCAATAATTCCAGAGAGTGTTATTGTCAATTTGAAATATATTTATGTTAAAATAAAGAAGACCCATACTTGAGTAACATACTGTTCCTCCATGTCATCACTAATTTTTCAGTTATTTGTGACCACCAAGAATACAGCACATTTTTGTATCTATAAATTACTGATACTAACAAATTGCACTAGAGGTGGTAGATGCTCGGCTTCTGTCTCAACTATCTTTCACTTAAGTTGGTTTTTGGTTGCTTTCCAAAGGTTGCTTAAATTTATATATTTGCATTCCAGAGGGTATGGATGATGCATCTATTATCATGATGGCATCAAGCATCTGTTCGCTTATACTCGATTTGACATCAGAGGAAGCTCTTCTAAATCATCCAGACTTCACTAGTGGCGATATTGGTAATCTGTCAAAGCTCATTAGACGAAGCTTTGTGATGTGTGGTCAGGTAATTCACTGGCTTATGCTTCAACTGTTCTGCTGTTGCCTAAATTGACTGATAGCTTTTTCATAGTTTGGGATTACTCATAAGCAATCTCATCATCCGATCTTCCCCACCCTCCCCTTCACCCCATTTAAAATGGACATGAGAAAATAAACATGCCAAAGAAATGATCTTTAGCTGTGTTTTTGATACTCCAGTTGACAAATTATTGTTCTGACTGCACTCAGGACTTGATATCCGATGATGCTAAAGCTGAAGTAGATCTTTTTCAGATAATTACCTCAGGTTCGTAGTTCTCTTGCGTCATTTGCTTTACTTCATGAAGGTCTAAATGTTAATAAATCAAATCTCAGTCATCAAGTCGGATTGTATTTTGGGTCTAAATCCTGTCTATTCAAGGATTCTACAAAGATGTCAGTTCACCACCACTCCATTTACTTTTATCGCTTATGATGTTGTTACGGCGGCTCACCATTATCAACTATCACCATCCACAACCCAGGGGCAGATTTTCACGGAGGGGCACAGGTTCATGTGAACCCAATGTGGAACCCAGGCACAAGAGTGCACCTTGGCCCGTTGGTGACATTGTGCGCCATTGCATACCAGGTCTTGGGATCGAATCCTTCTGGCCATATTGTTTTTTAAGTCTTGTCTTTTCTGATTCTCTTTTTCTTTCCTTTTCTTCATTTTCTTTTTTGGTACCCTTGCTGTTCTAACCGTGTTTTCTTTTTTCTCTGTTTTTCCCTCCTTTCTGGTTACCTAACTATTTCTTCTTTTTTGTATCTACTTTCTGTTATGTTTCTCTTTTTTTTTTCCAGTCCTTTTCTCTTTTTGTCATTTCTTTCTATTCTTTTTGGTTCATTCTTCAAGTTTCAATTTTTTTCTCTTCCTTTTTGGTTCCTGATTTACTGATCGTTTTTTGTCACTTCTTTCTTTTCATTTTTACTTCATTCTTTCCATTTCAGAAGTCCCTGAAAAATCAAAAAGAAAAAAAAAACCTCCGGACTTCTCTCTCCGCATCTGTTTTAAGCAACAATTTTATGACTAATGAGCACACTTCTCCTAGTTTCTTATCATATCTTTCTTATATCTTTTCCTTCAGTATTTTTTTCTTAATTTGTGAAGTAAATATTTTTGTATAATAATGCTATTAATGATCGCTTTTAAATATGAAAATTTGTTAAGACCAATTATAAATTGAATGACACCTTTTTTTGTGATGACAAAATTTTATGGAATCGGACCAAATGATGGTGTAAAAGCAGTCATCCTCTAAAAATCCTGGATACGTCTTTGTCCACCACCACTATGCAACCGATCACCCATAGTCGGTTGTCACCACAACTAGCTACTATTTATAATTATCACCACTAGCACCACTACCAGTTCCATATATCGCTATCATTAACTATCAATATATATCGTCGATCACCTTCGCCATTCATTACCACATTAGCTATAACTATTATCTACCACAATTATCAATTGCCACCAACAACTACCACCATTGTTATCTACTACTGCTAGCCACCATCATCCTCAATTGACACCCACAACCATCACCGCAGGCCATCTCCATCATCAACCTCCATACAAGTTTTAATTTTTTTTGTTGATATGGTTAATATTAGATTAATTTAGTGTTTTATTAAATTTTATATTTATTAATTTTAAAATGAAGACAAGTTTCACATACTTGAATGTTGAAAAGATATTCAGATCTTAATACATCTAAAACAACAAGAGGTGTATTCAAATCCAAACATCTAAATCTTAATTCACATTTTATTATTTAGATTGTCTGAATTTTAGGGGGGGGGGGGGGGGGGGGGGGGGGGG
>JAJOOR010028558.1:0-14296 GCA_036250505.1 Solanum acaule
TTATGGCTGTTTTATGGGACTTATTTGTTTTGTGAATACATGATAACATTGAAATCCTATTATATAACTTTTGGATTTTATGGTTTTTCTTTCAATTTCGAATTACGTTGAAGGTGAGTTGCATATTGTGTTGATAAGAGAATATTTAGTAAATGTATTGTATCAGTTGATTGTTGAAAGCTTGATTTAGCTAATTAGAAATGTATTGAATTAATATGACAGGTGATGAGCAGCTGCAAAAACAGATACAAACTGCCAGTTTTTTTCTAGGAAAAGAGACCTCATGAGGTCACTTTTTTACATTTTATTTTAAAGAAATTTCATATAAGAGACCTCATGAGGTCTCTATCTGGCAGTTTATTTTTTAGAAATGCAGTAAAGAAGGTCATATAGCGGCCTCGTGAGGTCGCTTTTTGAATTTGTTTTTTATTTATTTCATAAAAGAGACCTCATGAGGTCGCTTTTTATTTTTTATGTTTTAATTAAATCAACCTCATAAGGTCTCCATTTAGAAATTTAAAAAAAATTCTATAAAGAGAATGGACCTCACGAGGTCTCTTTTTTTAAATATAAAATAAAAATAAATAATATAATAGTGACCTCATGAGGCCACGTTTATTAAAAATAAAACAAAAGTAAATTATAAAATTGCGACCGAATGAGGTCTCTTTTTCTAATAATTCAAAAAATTTATTGGCGGCCTCGTGAGGTCTCTAATTGGCGACCTCATGAGGTCTCTACGCAAAAGCCACCTACATTATAGCGACCTACCGTTGAGGTCTCTTTTTTGGTCTCCTTTTTCAGAAAAGAGACCTCATGAGGTCTCTTTTTTAAGTCTCTTTTTGCAGTTTTTTTAGTAGTGATTAAATTCGTTTTTGGTAATTAAGTTGGGGTCTAAAGTGATTGGATTCAGTTTACGCTTCATAAAAATAAGTTAGGGTTTTGAGAGAAGAGGAGAAAAGAGGAGAAAAGAGGAGAAGAAGCTTAGAATCGTCACGTTCTTGAAGATTTGCTTGTGGATTTTACCAAGGGTTGATCCATACGAGGTGTGTGAGTTCACATAGCGTTGGGTTTGTTTACCCACGCACCAAACATGTTTATTTCAGCGTGAATTCATCCTAAAAAGGTTGAAAGTTTGATGTTCTTGATATGTGTTCTTGAATTTGCTTTCGTTCTTGAATTGGGCTGAGATTAAGAAGTTCTTGAGATTATTGTGTCAATTTATAGAGTTGTTTTGAGTTAGATTCTAGTGTACATGTGTTGGGTATCTGAATCTAAAGAGAAGTTGAGCAAAATAATCGAATTTAGGCGAATTAGGGTTAGAAAATGAAGAACAAAAAAGTCGGGCGAATCTGGCAACCCTATTCGCTTCGCGGACCTACCTCCCCTTTTCACAGAATTTTTCTCTACGTTGCGGAGAGGTCACGGACCCTGCTGCCTCAAAAATTATTTTGCGACTTGTTTCCAGGCAGTGATTTCTTGATCGTTTCTCATGTTTAACTATCTAAAAACATTCCTAAACATCACGAGATTTTTCCTATCACAAATCACAACCTTGAATTCATAATTCAAGGAAAGCTAAGAGTCAAGTCAAGAGAAGTTCATAGAGTCTTCCAAAGGTCTTTTACAAATGTTTTTAACTTTGTTTTAAGACTTGAGTGTTGAGTTGAGTAAAGAGTAAATATTGAAGTCCATTTCTTCAAAAGAGTATATCGGGACTATGTTTTCCCAAAGAGAAAATGTTTTCACATTTAAACAATAAAGGAAACACTTATTTCCAATAGAGCCTATGAGCTAGTTTTCAGTAAAGAACAAATGTTTTCACAATTAAGCAAGAGAGAAAACTTTGATTTCCAAGAGAGCCTTTGAGCTAAGTTTTGAGCAATTATCTCAAACCACATAAAGAAGTTATGTTTTTAAACATATGTGCTAGTATCTTTTGGGAGTAGTATTGAGCACCGATATGGGGGAGAGTTCAGACAACTCCCAGCCCCCATAAACCATGTAGCCATCATGGGTTGAAAAAAGGGTCATACTTTTTAGATGATTCCTTAGTGCTTTTTAGCATAGACTAGTGGATCCACTTTGTAGTTAGGTTCTATGCCCTTGGCAAGGTATATGACGGCCTTGACAGCGTGAGGCAAAACGTTGTATCATCACATAGCTCTAAAGTGATGGTTATCGGTTAGAGAAACTCTCACAGAAGTATTTTGTATTCTTATATACACAGAGTTAATTATATTTTTATATACATCCAGAGTTTATATTGTAACTTTGCATAAATATAGAGTTACTATTGTATTTCTAAATACACAGAGTTGTTATCCATGTTTTAAAAGCTTTTCTTTATATTATATTTATATTATTGCTTTATATTGAAATGACTTAAGTTGAGCCCATGTATGTTATTTCAGTTCCTTTCAAGCCTATGTCTTGTTTTAGAATTCCCCTCGCAATCTCGTACATTCAGTGTACCGATGCCATTTGGCCTGCATCGTTTTATGATGCAGATACATGTAACCAGGATCAACATCCAGTGCATCGTTGATTCTAGTTGAGTTTCAGAGTTGTTGGTGAGCTTTATTGTTTCCGGAGGACCCTTTTTCATTACTTTATCATTTTAGTTCATTAGGATGTCGTGGGTCTTGTCCCGACGTCCATCTCATTTGTTATAGGCTTCATAGACAATTAGTTTGATGTTAGTTCTCGAGTCTTTCCATTTCAGTTATGCTTGAGACTTGAGTTATCACTTTGGCCAACGAATGTTTATTTATAATACATTCTTAGTTATCTTTGAGCTTTTAGTTTACTTTTAAAGTACAATTATGTTTGAGTAAAGTCTTCTGCTAAGAGTTAAGTCAGGCCAAGGGTTCGCTTGGGGCCAACAATGGTTCTCGAGTGCCAATCCGGGGTGTAGGCTCGGAGAGTGACAAAAATGTCAATAGTTGCAATAGATCAATGCACCCTTACATATTTCGTATTAAATATTATTTCAGTAGGTCATACACCCTTACATATATTATTAAAATAATAACTATTATTTAGAATATTATCTTTTCCTATTCCAACTATATCATTGATTTGACCTTTTAAGTTTTTACTCTTGCAAGAATAACATTTATGACATAGTTTTATCCATAATATCATAATCAATTAGATAATTAAATGGCCACTTTGTAACTTATAGATGGATGTGGTCACTCTATAACTCTTTAGCTGGGAAAAGGCATAGATTCCCTTCTGAACTTGTCCCGAAAAGTCAGTTACACGCTTAAACTATTATGACGACCTATTACACACATTTACTATATAAAAGTGAATTTATTTATCCCCGAGACGTGTAACACCACTATCACAATATGTGGTATATTACACTCGCTGCCACATCAGTGCCATGTCAGAAATTAAAAAAATATATATATTCTTTTTTATTTTTAATTAGTTTTTCTTTTGTTAACTATATTTTACTTTAATTAATCTCCAATTAATTATTAAAATTCTCTAATAATTATATTTTCTTCATAGTAAAATTACAATAAGATGAAAATTTTAACAATGGCCGCCAAGAACACTAATTGAAAAATGGAGTTGATTTATGGAGTGGAAAGTCTCCCGTTTCTCTCAAAAAAGCCTGTCATAGCTGCAGCGGCTAAGAAACCCCAAAAATTTTATCCCACTGATGGCATTAAGAAATATTTGTTAACAAACACAAAACAAAACCCACAAAACTTAGATTAATGATAAGTAATTTACTAAGCAAGCTAAGAAGAAGTCGAAGAAGGAGATATTTTTGCTTAAAAGAAAGAGGAGAAAAATGTGCTTCCGAAAGAAGAAGAAGAAGAAGAAGAAGAGATGTGAAGAGTGGGGTGAGGTCTAATTAAATTTTGATTTTTTTTACTTTATCTGACACGCCTATTTTTATTATTTTTTTAAAATTATTTTGCCACATCAGTTTTAGGGGGTAAATAAATTCACTTTAAGTAGTAAATGTGTGTAATAGGCCATCAAAATAGTTTAAGCGTGTAAGATTAATAAGGAATTTATGCCTTTTCCCCTCTTTAGCTTGCAATTAAGTTAGGATTGAAAAAGTTGTGAAAAATATTTTAATTACTTAATATTTAACTTATTAGATATTTATAACATTTTAAATTGTGATAGGAGTAGAAATGGTATTTCAACTTTTACTTTTATGTCTTTCACTTTTAGTATAATATAATTAATTAATTAATATACACGTGCAAGCATGTACATTTAACTAGTAAGTAACAATGAGGTGGACTAGTCATTTTAGACATGTCATACTATGTACAGAGCAAAAAGATGGAAGAAGTATAAAAGGAAAAAAGTGGAGTTAATAAAATTGGATTAAAATGCTAAATTATTTTTTTTTTTTAAATAATCATGTTTTATATATTACTATCACCACACAAAGACTTGAATTGTGTATCTTGTAACTTTTAAAGGCCCGAATTGACTCTTAAGCAGTTTAGTTGCAGACATACTTGTGACTCAATTTGAATTGTACTAATGAAATATATTACTAAAGAGATATATCTTTACTAGGTTTGACCCCCTTCAAACTATCATAAGTGACAAAGATTTTTATTTTTGTGACCATCAATTCGAAGCACTCTTGTTTAAATATGAAAAAAAAAAAACACTCCCACACAAAACCTAAAGATAAATTTAGTTTTAAATCAAATCCGCCCCTAATCTATCAAAATTTAATGTTTTCCAAACCATCTTGAATCTCCTCGCAATTGTAAGCACAATAGAAAATTTTGGGTTGTTAAAAACATCATAATAAAGATTTAAAAAAACAAGAAAAAGTTCCAGACGTTACGCGATTTTCCTTGAGGTTTATGTTCAAAGTTTCGACATGAGTTGAAGCTCGAATAAGGTCAGCTACGCTGTTCACGTCAAAGTCCTCTAAAAACAATTCCAATGTTAGAGATTTCCATTTCAAGTCTAGATCCGGCAACCCTTTAAACTGTTGCAACATGTACGGGACCTGCACGTAATAAACTCTGATTTATAGAGTCAATGATAAATGCACAAAGAAAAACCTAATTTCGAAATTCTAACACACACAACTGTCCATTTTCTTCCTATGAGTTCTAGCCTCAATCATTTCTTATTGAGTTTATATCTCAAAAGGTCACTCAATTTTGAAAATTTATCTAACAAAGTCAATAATCTTATTTTATATCAACAAAATAATTTAACTTAGAATTTTGTATCAATTAAATCAGTCCACTAAACCTAAAGATAAATTTAGTTTTAAATCAAATCTGCCCCTAAGCTATCAAAATTTAAGATAACAAAACTATCAAATTATCGCCTCTCAACAAATTATCCACTTTCCTCAGCACCTAATAAAAAAAAATATCTATCTGAATTTGGAGCCTCACTTGGACATCTTTGATTTGACGATCCTTGCACAGTCCCGAAATGTGTGTACCAAGCAAGTCTTTCTTTAGCCATTTCTTGTACCTATCCTCATATCCAACTTTATACCTTTTTGTGGCCATACTTTCTTTCAAATTGACACGCCTGACCCATTCTTTGAGAATTTTTTTAGCACGAGGTATTTTATCACAACTGTCATAATTAATGACATATCGGCTAGTGTCATATTTCAGAAGTATGATTTTCTCAAGGCTAAACTTCCGCATTACTCTACTAGGGTTGTATGACGATATCCCTCCAATATCCGCAAGAATCAGGAAAGGACAATGAGACCCTCGAATTGCTATTTTTTCGACATAAAGTCATCAAACATCCATTAAATATTATTCTCCCTTACATCGTAAAGGACTTGAGCCCATGTCTTTCTTATTTTCTGAATCTTGAAGTTTTGGACACTTAGACTGAATTTGTGGTGGTCAAGGTCATTCAATCCTTCTTGTTTGGCCAGCTCCTGTTTTTGAGGTTCTTCTCTTTTAACCAGATGTTTGGACATCCACCATTGAAGCAAAATGTTACATCCTTGAAAAAATGGATCTCCGTCTTTGTATTGACTCAAGGATCGATAAATATCAGCTAGAATGACCAGGGCCAAATTGAAATACTTCTTTTCTTTTTCTATCTTACCAATACTGTGGAAGATAGGATGTGCAACAATGACGAGTCGAGAATCAATTTCATTTTCCTTATGTTGAGGAATACCATGGTTCCCAAAAGGCATATAGAAAATGCTAAGGCTTGAGTTTGACTCCAAGTAGAATGATCGACAAACTCATTTGGAAACTCCCTAAAATAATTTTTATGTCCCCAACATTCAATTTTTTTTAAAAATGTTTGGGGTATTTAACCAATCTGCATTCATCAATAACAACATATCCTTCATTTCTTGGCTAGTTGTCTTGTTTGGCAATAGAATGTGATGGTCCAAATATATCTTTCTGTTATTGCACATTTCAATGTTTTCCAGTCCATCTTGAATCTCCTCGAGGATTGGCGTTATCTGAACATCCCCAAATCGATAGATCATTCTTTCACTATCCAAAGCCGAGTATTGACTTCAATAAACTTGGGCCAAACTTGAAGATTCATTGTTGAAGGAGGGTTGACCACGTGGATTGAAATTTCTCTCTTTTGGTACCCATTGAGGTGGTTCCACTGAAAATGAAGGAGGTTCAGAGTCTTGGTGACCATGTTGAAACTCAGAAATCTTCTAGCCATCTAAAAAACACACAAAATGAGTAGAAACCCCCTAACCCATAGGCATTATAAATTATCAAACGATGCATACATCTTTCAAACACATAAGCATGAATGTCTATTTGAATCAGGGTTGGATTCAAGGTGGTCTTTCTAGTGGGCCCAACGCGCCTTAGGTGTTGGGTCATCTTAGGCAAATGCGCTAATTTCAGGGATTGAGTTTCGTTGTATGCAAGTTGACTCAGAGTCTGTTTATTTGAAGTGGATAACTTGGGCTGGGGCAGTTAGAGACCGTTAACCATCCAGTGGCCAACTACATTCGCCATGGTACACCAAGAAACAATTTGGATAATGAATGACTGCGGCTTGCATAATCGTTCTTTAGGCTTTTCAAATTTAAAAATGTCGATTGACTGAATAAATGATATGCACACAATGATAGTTTTATATTTAAAATTAAACACATAAAGCGCAATCAATGAAATAATTACAAATAATTAGTCAAATAAGCAAAACTCAAAATGGTTAGAACCTAATCAAAACCCCCGCAGAGTCGTCATTTCTGCTTTATGTTAAAAGAAAAGAAATAAGGGACTTAGTTTTCAAAAAAATTAATCTAACCTTTATAAGAAAAATCAATTCTTTAAAGAGTCGCTACTTAATTTTTGAGGAAAATCAAGAAAAAACTTATAATTTCAAATGACTAAAACAGAAGAAATCGTTTGAAAAATGAAAGGGGGTTCATGGTTCAAATTCACACTTCAAGAAGGGTTTAGGCATTTGAAGTATCCACTAACACACGATTGTCCCACAACTTGAAAATCGACGTTATTCACAAACTTTGAAAAATTAATTAAGTAGAGAGAAACCCATTTTTTAATATTACTTGAAAAGGCAATGAACTAAAGATAATTTTTCAAGCAAATAACTTTTATCAACAAGCAATTAAATAAATAAATAAAACTTAAATACTTCAATTAACATAAAAAATAAGAAAGACCACTTTTAGAGAATCAATTAAATTAAACCAAATTGAAACAAAAGTTAGAGTTAATACAAATAATAAAGAAATAAGAAAAATAAAAAAAATGTTTCAAATTTGGGGTCCTTGCACAAATTCCACACCTATCCTATATCTAAAAAAAGGGCTTGCTGATATTAAAGAGGAACTTTCGTATATAGCCACTCAGAAATAGCCTAATTACTCTCCATAGCTATAGTTTGATAATTATAATTTGTAGCTACATGTTATAGGGAGGAGAGAGGCAAGCGAGATTGGGAGAGAGAGGAGAGGGGCAAGCGAGATTAGGAGAGAGATGAGAGAGGGGAGATAGTGGGAGAGAGGTGAATTATATATGTATATTGGTTATATAATTATATATTATACATATGTATTTGTATATATGGCCAGCGAGATTGGGAGAGGGAGGAGAGAGGCGAGCGAGAGAGAGCAGAGAGTGGGAGAGAGGTGAATTGTATATGTTTATCGGTTAGATAATTGTATATTATACATATGCATTTGTATATATGGCGAGCGAGATTGGGAGAGGGAGGAGAGAGGCAAGCGAGATTGGGAGAGAGAGGAGAGAGGCGAGCAAAAGAGGGCAATAATTTGTATAATTCACATCTCATTTGTATAATTCGCGGCTACGTTTGTATAATTTGTGTGTTTTTGTATAATTGAGTAATATAAATTCTGGAATTATACAAATATGATAAAATTTGAAATAACAAATTGATACAAACATAAACATATGAACTTTAAAGAGTTATACAAAATATATTATACAAATTAATTATATAAATTATATTATACAAAATTTGTAAACTGCACGTTTATACAAACTTTAAAAAGTTATACTAAGAAAGATTGAATTTATATGGTGACAAAACTGAAAAACCAAAGGAAATCATCGTCATATACAAATATAAACCATCGTATACAAATACAAATCAAAAGAAGAATTGTTAGTTGCAAATTATAGAAATGTGACGAATTATACAAATGTGGCTAATTATACAACTCGAAGTCAGCCATGCAATTAATGGTTAATGTTAGTCACGAGTGGTAATTATAACAAACTATAGCTATAATGAGTAATTAAGTAGTATAAGTTTGCTTAACCGCGTAATTTTCCTGATCTTAAATGGATTTCAGCCCATTGAATTCTTCCTGGACCTGTTGCGATTGTATTTGGGCTTTGGCTCATTTTGGCCCCTGAAAAGTTGTGTATACACTGACCGTATACCATGGATTGACCAATTTTCCTGTATATCAGACTGTATATTAAGTGTATACATCCACTTCAGCTTCCACAACCTGTAATTTTGTTTTCAGTCTGGTATTTGATGCGTTTCAACCTGTATATCACGTATAGTAAGCGTATATGGGCTGTATATCAGCCTGTTTTCACCTCCAACATCTGTTTATGATGTATACTTAATGTATACAATCCATTTTTGGACTTTTTAGAGCTGTAAGTCTGCCTTTGACCCTCTAAACCTGCTTCCCACTCAAAATCTGCATATTTGCTGCCAATTGATGCAGTAGACTCGAAGAGAAAAACTTTGGCCTCTATGGCTCAATAATTAAAAAAAAAAGAGTCCACTAGACTAAAGAAGGGGTTCACATGCAACAAAAAGGAACTGTAATAAGGAATTAGAATTGCTATAATCAATATTTAAATGAAACGTCAATGAACTGTGCTAAGATCTAAGATACAAGACAAAAATGATATCACTGACTAAATAAACAAACCGATTAAAGAAATTTACTACATCTCATGGAAAGCAAGTATGTACAAAACATATTCTTTAATAAAAGAAGTTATCTGATGATTGTAACAAAGTCACATGCCAAGAATTAAAGAAAGTTATGACTCCAAAATATGTATCTTAGATACAATAGATGACACCAATTTTAAATAAGTTAGAAATAAAACAAGCCAAACATAGCACTAAGGAGTTATTTCTTGAGTAATTTTAAAATACAAATAAAGATTAGAGGACATTCATATAACAGATTATAGAACAAACTCCAAATAAGCAATGATAATCATGCTCTATAGCCACTTTAAGGGAGGGATGCGGTACACCAATTATTGCATAGCAATGAAAATGCACAAGACCATCAAAGCAAAATTTATTAAAGTTAATTTTTTTGAAAGATTTTTTTTCAACTTATCGCTTTATTTTTATTATTTTGTTAGCAATATCATTTGAAATTTTTGGAAATATTCTTGTCGATAAAGTTGTGATGGAACAAGGAATTACACAATAATAATCAAATCTAGTTGCAATTCAAAGCGTTGCTCCACCACCTCATGAAAATGTTAAACCAGTTGTGAACCTTGACGCCCTCGGTATGACACTACATCATGATTGGAGTCCATTTTTATATGATGAAACGTTTGATTTTCTTTTAGTGCCTCCATTTTTTTGGTTCAATATAACACTAAGCAATTATATGATTAATAGTTGTAAAATATAAATCTTTATGGATGAAATACATCTCCTTTTGCATGAAATTCCTCCACATTCGTTTGTGCATTCCATTAGTCGAGGTGGTAGACCACTTCCTGTGACTATGTTCGTTCAAATTGTCCGCGCTTCGCACCTAGATTTGTTATTTTCTCAAAGGGAGCCAACTATTTTTTTCTTGTATTGGTTGGGTGTATTTCACTTGTCATCAAACGAATCTTTTCTCCTTTTCCCTCTATACTTACACTGTTTTCATGGCTTTCTTTTGGTACCTCAATCATATATGACTCTTCTTTAGCTACGTCGAAAGCAACAAGTATCGTTGTATCATAATGATATAAATGAACACTTTGTGTACTCCAATATAACACTTCATTTACACATGTTATCAATTTAGTGATTAATTATATTATTCGAGTTTGAACACCTCCATGATTGGTCATTTTCATTAATAGTTGAACATGAACCTTTAATCTTTTCTGATTCAGATACATATTAACGTTGAAAAATGACCAATTTGTACTGATATAAAATTGGGTAAAATTCAAGCCCAACTATAATTTGATCATCTCTTCTTGAAGATGAGTGTGAATTTGGTGGAGTTGTCACATATTTCATAGTCATCAGATTATAGATGTGAAAACGTACATGATGTGTATTAAAAAAGTAGATAAAATCATTCACACAATTTGCCTTCTGAAAAGATATTTGACCAATACGTGTTCTCGATGCATATTCCACCATGAATAAGTTTTTACGATTACTCTTCAAGTTTTCGTAAAAATAAAATTCTTTCATAAAAATATAAATAAAGATAATAATTTTTTATCATTCATTATGAACTAGGTTTCACCTAATTCTTGTTATGATAGGATATGTACGTAGTCCTACAATGAGGCTCGATCCCACAGAAAGAAATTTTCATATATACCTCGAAAAATTGATATTGGGTCCTTTTTAGAAATTTCACCAAAAAACATAATTCAAAAAGAGTTTGAAAGTTCCTCGGTTTCAAAAATTTGAGACATTTTTTCTTAGAATTTTTTTTTTTTTTTAAAATCAGAGTTCAAAATTCCCTAGTTTCAAATACTTGGACATATTTTAGTGGTTTGGAGACTTTTTGAGGTGATTCATATTGAGAGAGTTGACTTTGGTCAATATTTTGAGATCCGAACTTCGAATGATTATTCTGTCAATTTCATTGGTTGGGGAGTCTAGGCTAGTATGGTGTATTAGTTCGGGTCGTGAGATTATATTTTGTAGAATAAGCAGTAAATTCCTAAAAGAAGTCTCAAGGTGTAATTTTGAGTAAAATATCTTCTTTTAGAAATTCGATGATTTCATTGATTCTGAAACATGTTTTATGATCGATTTGACTATTGAATTATGTGTAAAGATTTCCGAATGAAAGGGTCAAATCAAGTTTTCTTACAATTGATATTTTTCTTGACCCGTTATTTCGTTGGTAACTATGTTTATCACGAATATTCTTCCTATTTTCAACACTTGAAAGCTCGGAAGAGAGATTTTGGGAGATATTTCTTGAGGGAATTCATGTGGGTAAGTTCCTAACTCAATTTTAAATCATTTCCTACCAATTTTATTTTCTAAATTCTTCAAAATCAAAGACTTCAAACCTTAGTAATATGGACATATATCGTTGGAACCCTTTTGATGGGTCATTTCCATTCTTAATTAACAGGGCACCATAACCTCTAATTGCTATTTAGGGAACAAAATTCCTTTATTTATCTCCTTAATAAATCTTCATAGGGCGTAACATCCCTTAAATTTCATTTAGGGCACAACTTTTTCTTTTTATTTTTATTTTTCTTCGTTCTAAATCTTCATAGCATACGATATCTCCTAGATCTATTTAGGGTACAAAATTCTTTATTTTTCTCCTTTTAAGATCTTTATAGGATATAACATCACCTAATTGTTATTTCTAAGGAACAAAACTCCCTATTTTTCTCATTTCTAAATGTTTACAGGATATGAGATTCCTTAGTTAATTTCTATTTAGGGCGCTAAATATCTTATATTTATCTTTTCTAAATTTTCATAAGGTACGACATTCCCCTCATTGTAGGGAACACAATTTCCTATTTTTCTTCTTTCTAAATCTTCATAGAGTACGATATTCCCTAATTTTCATTTATGACGCAAACTTCTATATTTTTCTCTTTTCTAAATCTTCACAAGGTACAATATTTCTTGATTTGTCATTTTAGCGAACAAAACTCCTTTCTAAATCTTCATAGAAAGACGTTAATTAATTTTCTTTCTTTCAAATTACTAATCCCAATTTAATGAACTTTTACTTGTAGTCTTTTTTACGTGTGGGATAATAAATTTTTAAACTCATAAAATAATCTAAGGATATTCATAACTCCACTATCATTTGCATTACTTGAAGCTTAGTCCATCTCCCAATGAGTAGAAAGCAAAATAAACAAATTCTACTACTTATATTCAAAGCTCAAACTTATATAATATATGTTACTTAGAAGCAACAACTCACTCTCTCCATCTATAAATTCTACAAAATCCATGCCACTTCCCAAAAACATAATTCCCACAATTACAAAACAATAAACAACTCACTTTTTCAAGTTCAAGTTCCGCTTGCTGCTTTTCATTTTGACAGGAGTAGGTGCTTGTAACTCGCTCGCTCTCCTACAAAATGGCAAAACCTAGCTATACCTTGAAGGACAAGACCTTAAATGGCCTTGGGAATCTCATAAGACTCCTCCCAACAGGAACAGTCTTCATATACCAATTCCTAAACCCTATTCTCACAAATAATGGTCATTGCACTATCATCAACAAGTACCTATCAGGCATCCTCATTGCCCTTTGTGGTTTATCTTGTGGATTTTCTTGTTTCACCGATAGCTACACCGATAACGAGGGCACGACCCATTATGGCATAGCCACAATGAAGGGGCTTTGGCCAACATCTAAATCGATGGACACAAGTTCATACAAAATTAGTGTAGGTGACTTTGTGCATGCATTTTTTACCATAGTTGTTTTTGGTGTTGTGACTATTTTGGACAGAAATACGGTGGATTGTTTCTTTCCGGCGTTCGAATCGACGGAAAAGATGTTGATTATGGTGTTGCCACCGGTTGTTGGTGCAATTTCTAGTGTTGTGTTTATGGTGTTTCCTAATAAACGTCATGGTATAGGGTACCCTTCCAACTAATAGTCAAGATAACTAAAATGGAGTTATCTTGAGTTTAAAATATTTTATACTAATGATTTGATTGAGTTTTGTGTTTTGAGAAAGGTTTTTTATTTTTATTTTGGTTGATTTATTTGATTTTATACTAAGGTGTGTATATGATGCAAATCACAAGAAATGAATAATATTATAAGATTTGGGGTTTTAAATTTATTACTTTGTTGGTTATATATACAATGAGCTTATGATCTTGGAAGTGTTTGTGTTTTTTTTTAATGTTCAATCGTGCTATATTCTAGCAAACATCTTACATCACATTTGAAGTGTGTTTTACTAAATTAATTTTATTAATGATGTTTTGAAACTCTAAATTTGACTACTTTTATGTAGTTATTTAATATCAAAGATAAAAAAAGAAAAACTATAATAATTTTTTCATTTTATAAATTGGACAAGTAAATTGAAATAACTATATTTAGTATTAGGATCTGTTAAATTAGGTCTTAGGCCTAACTCACACCCCAAAAGCTAGCTCAAAGGGAGGAAGATTGCCCAAGCCTTATAAGGAGTCCACCCATCTCATTAACCACCGATGTGGGACTTTTGTCATTCTTTAACACCCCACCTCACGCCCAGTGCTTAGCATCTGGTGCGTGGGCAATTTTTGATTTTGGGGGCCCCAACATCGGGTGAGACAGGCCCTGCTCTGATACCATGTTGATAAACTGAACAGAATGAAGAAAATTCTAGAAGAAAACCATCTCAAAATATCTTCAACAAAAAGTGAATACAATGAATTGAATGAATAGAAAAACTAACTAATCTTCTACTTTATATAGACTCTACAACTTAATCACATAGACAGCTGGCAATTAGTTAAAGTATTAACAACTCACTAATCTAACAGATTTTCCTAACAGTTAGTTATAACTAACTTAAGTCGTCTAAGTAACAACTCCTTTC